>CAJNOQ010004434.1:0-17523 GCA_905250885.1 Didymodactylos carnosus | reverse complement strand
AAATATAACTATGACGAACAAACACCACAACCTTATAACACAAGAAAGGCTAACGGTTCATGGACTTGCATGACTAGGCCGCTGAAGAACCAATAAAGGAATTATCCTACGCGCTCTTTGTTTATATGTTTTAGGAACAGAAACAAAGTAAAGCAAAGGATATTGTGCGAAGAGTATTCTATTTCAATGTAGAAAGATTTAATTATTTTGTCTCTGCATGATTGCAACTACTACCGCTCATTGTGTT
Source organism: Didymodactylos carnosus (assembly GCA_905250885.1). Taxonomy (NCBI): domain Eukaryota; kingdom Metazoa; phylum Rotifera; class Eurotatoria; order Philodinida; family Philodinidae; genus Didymodactylos; species Didymodactylos carnosus. The sequence goes on along the minus strand of CAJNOQ010004434.1, from coordinate 17,276 downwards.
CCTCATAAAGGGCGTTTCTCTGACTGCGGGATCTATTATGGATATTGTCAAACCAATCACGACAGGTTCAAACTAAATTACTGTATATTTGATTATGATCGGTCATTCGGTATAATTTACAATTCGCCCACGCCATATCACTTTCTTTCTCACTGTACAAATATGAGCGCAGTTGTGAATAACTCATATCAATTGCGACAGGTTCGCCATACTTTTCGAACCCTTCTTTCTGTTTGCTGTCATTATTGTCCTAATCAGTACCAGTAAAAACCTAGTACCCCTCAGAGCAGTCCCTAGGAGGTTCCTAAAAACTCCATGATAACTTCTTTTTCATGGAAGTTCATAGGAATTGTATAAGAACTTCTGCATTTTTTTAGAGAATAGAATGCATGATTCGAATCCTCTAGAGGATTTCTGAAACTTTTATTTACTGTTTTGTTCCATTATCACACATGGTGTAATAATAATAATATATTTATTCACGAAACGTAACAGATCACCAAAGATTGCCGACCTGTAACTCGATGACTCCTACCAAACAAACAAATCAGATAAAGAGAGCAGATGAAAAAACAAGATATGGATTTTGAAACAAAATAAAAAGATATAAGAAGTAACTAATAATACACAAATATGCTTAACTTTTAGCAATAAGAAAAGATACATTTAGAAAAGGGCGTTTTTCAAAAAAAAACAATAAAGACCAACAAAAAAATGATCGATTATGAAAGATTATTTTTGCTAGAGATCACTGAAGGTTCCGGGCATGTAATGAGGTGATTAAGCACTAAAGTTTTGGCTTGACTGTTGACTTCTATCCAGGATGATAATATACATTAATTAATATAAAAAACAGACGTTAACTTGCTGTTTGAGCTGAATAAATGATATTTTTCAAAATTTCAGTTCGTAAATGTCGCAGAAATGTGTGATTAGTCTTAGCTCGACTTCCAAATAATCCTCCGTTCTTTTTTGTCTTCTTTCAGTATTTTAGATGGTTGAATGAATATACAAAATAAAAAACTTTATATGGAAAAATACACAAAACAGAAAAAAATTGGAGAGGGCGCTTTTGGTGAGCTTTAAAATTATATGTTCATTCAATGCATTTGCTGTCGGACATCTTCTGTAGGTCGAGCATGGCTTGTACAAAACAAAGAAGATGGCAAACAGTTGGTCATGAAAGAAATCAATATAGCAAGAGTAAGCTATGAACAAGTTTTTGACTTACTCTTGTTAATCTAATGGTTAATCACTTTAGATGGGGAAAAAAGAACGTGAAGATGCAAGAAAAGAAGTAAAATAAAAATTTTGTCTATGAATTTCTAAAACTCGCTGATCTGATGGACTTCTATTTTTAGGTCGCGGTCTTAGCTCAAATGAAACATCCTCATATTGTGTCGTATGCAGAATCATTTGAAGGTAATCAATAAAAACAGCTCTGATGTATGTTAATCGATGTTTTATGGTTAGACCCAAGTAGCTTGTATATAATTATGGATTATTGTGATGGTGGCGATTTACATTCTCGAATACAAACACAAAGAGGGGTACTTTTTTCTGAAGATCAAATATTAGACTGGTTTGTTCAAATAACGTTGGCATTGAAGCATGTTCACGATAGAAAAGTATTGCATAGAGATATTAAATCACAAGTAAATAAAAGTTTTAATAAACATTTGTTGTGCAGACATTTTTTGGTGTTAACTGCTTTAGAACGTATTTTTGATGAAAGATGGCAGTTGTAAACTAGGTGACTTTGGAATTTCAAAAGTATTGAACACGTAAGTTCGATGTGACATAATTTCTTAATATTCAAATGAAAAATAATAAAATAGAATAGTCTTTGGTAGTAGCAATGAGACAAAAGCTGGTTTTTATGCCTCTGTTCCGGGTTTTACAACTTTATTTTATTGTATTTTAGAACGATGGAATTGGCCAAAACTCAGATTGGTACGCCATATTATCTTAGCCCTGAAATATGTCAACAAAAACCTTACAATAACAAGAGTGATATTTGGTCGTTAGGTTGTGTTTTATACGAGATGACAACATTGAAACATGCTGTAAATATTCTAACTATCTGTCGAAAACTGTAAACCAGTTTAACACATTATTTTCAGTTTGATGCTAATAATATGAATGGTCTCGTTCTAAAAATCATTCGGTAAGAAAAGTATCTATTTTTTCTCGCATATCAACATTAGGGACGTTCGGTTCTCATTAAGAACCGGAACTGCGGTTCTCTTATTTTTGATTCTTCTTCGGAAAGCCGAACCGCGCTGCCGGCTTCGACAATGGAACCAGAATCTCGATTTTTTAGACGGTTCCTTTTTGTCGGAACCGAGGCTTTTTAACCACAGATACCACGGTTTTATTTCGGGAAAATGAGCGAACTGTAACTTAATAGTTTGTCTGATCTTAAAACTGCTAAGATCGGACGACAGAAAAGTACAACATTAAAAGAAAAAGAACAAGTGTGAACGCACGATCAAATTTGTATTTCGTTATGGAATGCAAAAAAAAGACGAAACAATAATTTATTCGTTTATCTTCTGCCTTTTCTTTTTTTAGATGAAGACACCATTGACAAAGCTACAAAAAGTTATATTTACCTGTTATCATTTAAAAGAAACCTTTCGTTCACTATAAAATATATTCTATTTCGTTGAATTGTTACTGCCTGAAAAAGTCTTTTCCGGTTCTAAGTTCAAAACCAAGACCGCACTTCTTTTCGTTTTGATTCTAAGTCGAGAACCGAACATCCCTAATCAACACCTTCCGCCCACATAAACATTATTTTCTATTTGCAGTGGCCAATTCAATCAAGTGCCACCTAGATTCAGTGCCGAATTGCGTTCTTTAATTACCGGAATGCTGAAACGTGAACCAAGGTAGTAGTAGAAATTGATGTCGTCAACAATGAGTCAAATAATTATTGTTATTTTTATAGAGAACGCCCTTCAGTGAACAGTATTTTAAGAAAACCGTTTATTCTTAAGCGGGCCGCAAAATTTCTTCAAGATGAGGTAGAGGAAGTGATTTTCTAGAAAAAAGTTTGCGCGAATATTTGTTGTTTTTCTTGTAGCAATATGAGGAAGAGTTTAACCATACGGTGCTGCATGGTAGACAAGTTGCTGTTGATATTTTAGCTTTACCTCGGCAGCAACCAAGTAACAATTGTCTAGATTAATAAACGTAAAGATTTATTACCATTGTTTTTCTATTTAATTAGCGCCTCGACCGAAAGTGGTAACTCCCCGTCCGAGTGGAATTCCCCCACAGAGACCATCTTCAGCTATGGCCGCTCCAGCAGGAAAATCACCGTTATATGATCCAGTCAAAGTTTACGGTAACCCTGTTGTCGTCAAGCGACCAATTTCTGTTCAAAATCACATTAGGTAAGTTTAGTGGTAAAACATAAAACTATCGTCTATGGGGAAGTGATATTTTTCCAGAAATTCACAAGAGAAGAAAGTTGTTGAAGTTAATAAACATTCCGTATTGGACAATGACAAAGAACTAGAAATTGACAAACGTCGGCAACAACTAGCTCAACTTCAGAAAAGACGTGATCTGCAACGCGAAGAGGTTTAATTTATTGAATTCTTATTTTTTTAAAAGACAAATGTATTATCTTTGTAGGCGCAAAACTTGGTTAAGAAACAACAAGAGCTTATTGAGAAAGATAAGGTTCGTTTTCGTTTGACAATGTGGCACTATCGTTAGGAAAAATATTTTTACAATTCATAGATGTTACGAATGACTCAGGATCGACAACGCGGATGGCAAAATTTAATGATTAATCTACAAGTACGTATTACATAACTATCTAATATCGATAATTCTAAATCTATTGCCCCTAAATCGTAAAAATTGCGATTCAGGATCGAATATCTGAGATTGGTTTGACACGCTGTCGTATGGATTTTCCGCAGCTGAATGACACTTCTCAGGTTAAGGAAAACTGACATTTAATAATTCATGCATAGCCTGTTAACTGTATGACGAAAAAATTGACTTTTAACCAGTTAAAAACTTTTAAAAAACAGCTCGTTAGCAGTCACCGTTTTTTGTCCATCATTTCATCGTGAATCATGATAAAAGACATTTAAGGGTATGTCACCCGCGTTTTTGAAAAAATCTTTGATTTTGAGTTGAACATAGCCTAACAAAGAGGGAAGTCCGAACCATAACTCACTCCCAGCCTTTCATGACCTTTTTGATAAAGCTATGAGCTTTTCAAGTTTTTGTGCAAGAGGCTGAAAAACTCAGATTTTTAGTTTCTTTCTTCTTCCCAGTACCTTCAAAACTATTTCTTATGTATGTTTTGATTGAACAGAGTGTTCTCTTCACGATAAAACGGCTTTCAAAATTTTCCAATCGTTTTTGTGAGGATCTAAGCATTGCCGCAAATGCCCTGAAAAAGCGACCGGTTTACTGTTACGTGTAATGCTCAAAACATTGATAATTCATTCCAATTTGTCGATTACAACGTCATCCGATCGCGCTCAAAATTTTACCATAGATACCCCGGACGATATCTCAGAACGGTAATTTTGTTTCCCGTTTCTGATTTTTCTTTTCCGAGCTACGGGGTTGCCAGAACCAAACTTCTTGATTTTGCCTAGGGCTTTTACCATTTTTTTGATATCTCGACAAGGATACTGGTTTTGAACAGTTAACATATCAGCGAAGAACTAGCATCTAACGTTGGTAGTTAAATGTCAATTTTCAACTATTTGTCATCAAATCATTCCCTCTTTTGTTTCGCTATTATAACTGATATGAATACAACACTGATTCTTTTAAAAAACTTAAAAATTCTTTTCTTTGATTATACATATCATCAGACTGGGTCGCAAAGGAGTAACATCCAGTTTTGGGACTGGTACTAGTGGTAGTACTATGGTCTAAAGAACTAAAAATATTGAAATTTCTGAATTTATTCTTTGTAAGATTATCAATTAAAAAGAAAATGTATATGGAGATTCGAACACATGAAGTTAGCTTTGCCGTAAGCTGAGAATTAACGGGTTATTAATAAGTATTTAATAGACAATTAATTACACCACTTTCTACGTAAACATACAACGAATCTCTTTTAAAGAAGGTCTCGTTTTAGTCTATGAAATCATCCATTCGTTTATTGCTCAAACTGTTCGTTTTCGGCTTTGATGTGTATCAGATTCTGAGATTGATTACCACTTGAGCAAGAGCTTTCATACACTCTGTTCCTCTTCCCCTCTACGAAACACTCTTCTCAGTGATAAATATCCGCTATTGTTCGTTTATTTTTTGTTGGTCATTAGTTCTTTTTATTTCTTTGTGGTTTTGAAAACATGTAATGGAAGCAAATTTCACGATTGACCTTTCCTTGCTCTTTGTTGTCGTTATGTCTAACATGAAAATAAAATCCGTTTAAATCAACTAATTCATGATTTTGTATTTTCTAAGGATCCAGAACCAAATAATGCTGTTGCACCGACACCTGTGCTTCTTCCAGTAAGTTTTCTCGCCGTTTTAATTAAAATATTCTAGAATCGTGTTGGTTTATTTTAGCACAAATTAGAACCATCAAATAATAACAATTCACCAGTTTCCGGTCGGGAATCGGTATATTTCTTGAAAGAAATTTGTAGTACACGGCAATTACGTGTATTTTTCATTTTATGGTTAGGCTGCATCAAAACCATCACCAATAGTGGAAGGCAAAGGAGGTAATTATGACTTTTATCATGATCAATTAGATCAACATGCTCAACGGATGGTCGAAGGAGAAAGAAGAATGTATGAATGGAGATTAGGTACACTATCAGTAAAATTAATTTATTATAATGTAGAGATACGCCTAGTATTGCTATTATTTTTTATACCCTTTAAGAAGTTTTCATTCCTTTTCACAATTAAGTAAGGATTTATAAGTCATTTTAGAAAATACATTTTGCTGTAGGTGATCATATGGCTAAACAGAATCCACATGTGCAAATTATTCAACAACCCGTTATAGCTAATCACAATCGTCCGTCGCCTGTGTAAGTATCAATGTTAAAATTCATTAAATTAAATTATGTACGGTGTGGTTCACTTCAGCGTTAATGTCGGACGAACTCCTATTCCGATAAAAAACGAATATTTGGAAAACAAACGTCAAGCACAATTAAATAAAGCTCGAGGACAGGGTATCCTAGGAGTAAGTTTTTGATTAACAACTACATAAATCAAAAGTAAGCGTCTGTTGTTTACACATAATAAGGGAGGTGCGGCTGCTGCATTAAAACCAAATCAACCAAATGTTAATAAGTTTGCTGAAATGAATCAGAATTTAGAACAAATTCGACGAAAAAATTTGATAGATCGTCGCGATGTTAAAAAATCATCTGCTTACGACAATGTCAAATCACCACAAAAACCACCAATTATCAAAGTAAGTAATTCATCATCTAGCTCTGACTGTACAACCTTGTGCTACCTCTGTTTGATGGTAATATTTGTTTCGTTTATAGCCTGGTACTCCTGTTGATGAACGATATCGATCAGCATATGATCGTGATGCTGTGACAGAAGCAGAAAAAGTTAGTAATTTTCTTCAAGAAGAATTTTATTGTCCACCGTTCGATGTTTGTTTAATCTTATTATTTTTCTTAGAAAAAAGCGCAAGAAGCTTTGCAAAAAATCGAACCGGTTAACAACAATTTAACAGAAGTAATAATCAATTTACAAAATATTGGTGCAAAACCAAAGTGAGTTTTTATTCTTCGAAGCATACTTTAAAATGATATTTATTTCGAATTGTGTAGAAATGTAGACAAAAAAGCCTACTTACAACAATTAAATAAAAAATGGAATGAACAAGGTGGACCACAACAACGACAGCAATGGACTGATCATACTGCTGACGTGTCAATACTTAATAAATATTCTCCGATGAATGATTCAACGGGTAAGCATTTTAGAGGGAAAAAGAGTGACTGTTGTATAATTAAATATTTATATATAAATATATAAAATAACTTTTTCAAGTAACCAATGAGCCTAACCTTGCCATTCGCGGTCATGCAGCAATTCGACCACAGTGGGGTGTACAAGCAGGAACGGTATTGAAAGTACTTGAACAAGCCCTAGTATACGATGCAACATTATCAACTACAACAGATTCGTCATCACCGTTCAGTTTGAAAAATGTTGCACAACGTATCGATCAACAACGTGAACAATCTACAGAGAAAAGGAAAAACGACACTTATGTCATCAACAAACCATTAAAGCCAGGTAAAATGAAAAATAAAGATAAAGAGTTTTATTTCCCATGTCTTTACCTTTTCAGACATTCCCAATATTAAATTCGATGCTGAACCAGAAAAACTAGTGAACACAGATTTAATTGTTCAAGATCTTGATCGTACTGTTACACCAAATACAAAGTAATTAGAGAAATAAAATTTTTCGAAAAGTGATTTGCACACTCATTTATTTTAAGGTCATCAGAGGAGAAAATTGATTTGTTTCAAGGTTTATTCACCGGTCAATTCGATGCTAAAAATAAAAAAGTATGTGCAGAGTGTTAAGCATCTATTTTCCTTCCTGAAAACCGTTTAGATCAATGTCCAGGCTTATAAGAACGATGTCGTTAACGGCCCGCTCACGGATCAATATAAATGACCTGGGCGTATGTTACTTATAGAAAAAAATTTATGCTATTTTTGTTTAGCTACTCCGAACTGTATCCAATCCCGAGCTTCATAAACTAGTTTTAGTTGAAGAAAAACCTAATCGCAGTTTATCGGATGTTGACCATGAAGAACAGGAACAGTCTAGTGAACGAAAACTATCATTACCGTTGGACAATAAGAGTGCTAACAATCAATCTGAAATAAAACAATCATTATCAAATACAATAATTAAATCTGATCATGAGCCAACATTCATTATAAGTGGAAGTTCGGATGAGAGTGAACATGAAGAGGAGGAAGAAGGTAGTCAGTGTGAGCTGAAGTTGCTATTTAAAATATCTCTGTGATTATGTTTTTAGATATGAAAACGTTGCGTGATACATTGGCATCATATTTAGTTGAGAATGATGATGAAGAAGACAATAAAAATAGTTTAGATAAACAAACAAAACATTCATCATCTGAACCTGTAATAGTGACGAAATCAAAAGATGTTACACATAAAAGAAGTGCCAATAATTCAATTACAGCTGATGATATTGACGATGATGATGTTTGGTGTAATGAAGAAGACGAAGAAAACCTAGTATTTAAGGTGAAATTCGATCTTGAAAAAGAAGAAGAATTGAGAAAAATACTTGGAAATGAAACATTAGAGATAGTTCGTGAAGCCTTAAAAGTACGTATTATTAAATTTAAACACTTATTTTGTAACGATACAAATCTTAGTTGTAAGTAGAACAAGATTGATGAATTTCATGTTATTTAGAGAGTTGAAGCTGATACTCAAACCATTGCCAGTTTAGTTCCTGAAGATAAACGTCATTTATTAAATTCTGATGCATTACTAACATTATTATCCATGAATGTTGGTCAAATATCTAATTGAGAAAACGACCATTCATTGTTTGTTTTTTGCAATAATATGTTTTTTTGTGATACCAATTTCTTTTTTATGTGTATTTATTGTTGAACATATTTGTAAACAGTGTTTTCTCCCTACATTTTGTATTCTAGTCTTGTTTTTCTATACCTCATGAAATGAGCTTTTGTCAAGCATGTACTTTTGTAATTGTGATATCGACCGAATAATTATCTGATGCATATGACACTACTAGAGCTTCATTTTACTTTCAGAAATGTTTCTTTGTTTTTTTGCTATTATATACACCATTGTTATTACTTTTGCTTTTCAACGCATTCTTAGACGATTTTTAACTGTATTTATTGTGCAGAAAAGTTAAATCGTACTTAAATTGAAATATATGACATATGATACTGATCTTACCACTCATTCAATTCATTTAATCAAAATGACCTCTGGGGTCTAGAATGTGTAACGACAGAAGATTTTATTAAGTAGCTATTAGCGTCCAATCAGATGTTTTGCTAATGACCAGATGTACACGCAAAACACTATGAAGAAAACACATACATCTGGTAGTATTTATTATAATATCAATAAGATATTATTTTTCTCAAAAGTCTTCAGTGATAGTGAAGAATTGAAAAAAATTGATATTAAAGGATTAGTTAAACGTCGTTTAATCGTATCACAGATTGATCAAGACTTTAACACCAAAAACACTTTTTTATTCCTGTTTTCGTGTCATCAAATGAGAATACAATCCTCGTTGTGTCTCATTTGTAAAGAAAAAGCTGCTGGACAATCCTGCACATTCAAAAAATATTCGAAACAAAATATTTTCTCTATAGCTAGAATACTCCATCGTATTCACTGAACTTTCATCGAAAAGTGATTTGATGTAAAAGAAAAAAAGTTCTTCCTGATTTTCTGAGTTCCTATCACATAAAACTATCATCAAATTTATGAGATTGATTATCGATATTATTACGATTATTGATGAAGTGTCTATGGTTATGAATTTCACAAAATATTTTTAATAGGAGTCTTTCCTGAAAATATCATCATTAGTACAACTGAGCTCATATGGTGATTTTTTACTTCGGATAGCAGTTACAACTTTTTTTCTGACGACAGGTAAAAACGTCATGTATTTGAATGGGGCTGTCATACATACTAACAAAAAATCGCTTCACTGCCATATTTAAGAACAGTTCCTATTTATGGTAGGCCATTCAGTTTACTGTGCGGCGAAGATGAAGGTGAAAACTCGATCTGTCTTCGATAAAAATAGTACCATTCGATTCTTCGTGATCAAAGGAACATTTCTATATATTTTGCTTTTAAAACATTTTAATTTTGTCCGTCAAAAAAACTTTTTTTCTTCGAGGGTGTAAAAAACGCAGTGTATTTGAACCTTTTTATCATTGTAATTTAAACATTCCTCTTCAATTTCATTTTCTTCAGCAATTAAACTCACTAAGGAAATTATGGAATTTATGGGAGCCATCGATAATTGTAAATCGTGGCAAATTTCATTTTCTTTAGCAATTGAACTCACTAAAGAGATTATGAGAGTCTTGGATAATGTTAAATCTGGGATTTGGTTTTCTATTAGTTTTTTATCAAATTGTGGATTTGTATAAAACCCGGAAGGATTTTTCGCGTGTTGGAGGTTGTTGGTTCCTTGGAAAACCAGTAAAAGCTGAACTGAAAAATTGGCGCCGGTCAGTCCTTGTAGTTGGGTGTCTAGTTTAAAATAAAACAAACCTAGCTTGAAGTACAATAAAAAACCGTAGTGGAAACTTTTGATTCTTTTTGGACCTTGATCTCTGGAAACTGGTAAACCGTAAGACTTGGAGACAAAAGATTTTGTCATTCCCATTAAGCCTAACATTTTTGAAAAGTTTGCCGAAAATTGGATGTACGGTGTCGGCCCGACACTGTCGGAGATAATTTCTGAGGGGGTAGGGCCCTTAAAACAATTTAGTCGTGTTTCTTCTTATACCAGTGTACTCATTCTAACTATTTGTTTTAGGTATTTCTCCTCAATCATGAAAGGAAGAAAAAAATCACTACTGTATTCTAAAAGAAAAACACACACTCCACCACTCCGGACCATTGTATGGAAACCGGAGTGCGGTGGAGTGTGCTTTACGTTGTTATGGCGTAAATAAATAAATAAATTTAAATAATTATAATACGGTATGGTAAGTTGTGGTTGAGCCATTTCTCAACAGCATAGAGAGACAGTGAAAAGTTTTATATTTTTTACGATGCAGTGACATAAAGTTAAGCAGCTTTATGGCATAAGCAAAGTAAGCTCATCAGATGTTGAACCTAAAGGTTTGCTAGATTCTGTTTTTTTTTGTATTAACCTGTTCTCGAATCTTATCATGCAAATGTATAGTAATATATCACGATGTATTTTGACGCATTATTATTTGTTGGTCTTATTTCTCTATTGTCACAAAAGCAACGTCATATAACAAATAATTGAGGTAAGTTTTCACTGTCTCTCTGTGCTGTTGAGAAATGGCTGCTGCTGCAAAAACGTTCGACACAAGACGTCAACGATTTAGCGGTGTTACTGAAGAACCGGATAAAGTTTTACCACCATTACCACCAATTATTCAGACTAATACAACCTCATCATTATATGAAGCAGTTAAACCAATAAGTCATTTAGTTGCAAATTTACAAAATAAAGTTGCATATGCACTAGAAAAATGCAAAAATCCAAAAGATGATTTAACATGCGATGAATCTGCTGCTATTTATCTTTACACATTACAATGGACAGAAGGAGAAAATTCATTTTATACAATGTTTAATCGTGCGTCGCGTAATGAAAATCGTACACAACTTATACCGTATTATAATTATTTAAATTTATTTCTGCTGGCAATGAATAAACTACCAGCAGTTCAACACCGAATATGGCGTGGTGAAAATATTGATTTGAAAGTTAAATATGAACAAGGTAAGAAAACTCGTGATATACGAACCTTCTCTAGTGTAGGATGAGATCTAAAATGAGAAGTATACCCTTATTGACTGATCAAAGCTGCGTGGCTGGTATCACACTTGTACACTATCATAACTGTAAACACGACATAGTGCATTGCTATACATGCGCCATAAATCTCACTAGAATAGTAGGTCGTTCGATACAGTTTGCATTAGGCATATTCTTTTACATAGAACAGAAAAAACTAGATAGCGCTGCAAAATTCGATGGCGCCAACGAGCGATTCACTTTAATTAACCTGCCAAATGAGTACGCCATAGGTGTATGATCTCCAGACCACATGTCTAGATGCAGTTTCCACAAGGATTCTGAATATAACCTTGCTGAGACTTGAAAGTGAAATACTGCGGAGAAAAACGCATTTTCTGGAAAAGTTAAATTTTTGAGGTTTAACAGCACTTCTCAATATTTTGCATCTTTCTGCCTGAAGACTTGGTCTAAACTAAAAAATAAGGTGATGTTCGTGATCAGGGTGATGTAAGCTATCGGAACATGTATCTAAAAGGAAAAACGACAAGGTGTGGAAACTTTGACGTATGTCACAAGCGATATCTGCCAGCATAAATTGAATATATCCAGATAATATATATGAATAAATGGTGATGATAACCTTTCTCATTATTATTGAGGGCTGGGCGGATATCCGCTTTGAGAATATCCGAAGGATAAGCGAGAAAAGAACGATTACATCAACGAGCATTTCCAGATTTTCCGACTTTTCTGCTTATCCGTCTTTTATGCTTTTACACCATGAATTCACTTTTCCGAAGAAAAAATTCTGCGCGAATGTGTATTTTTCAACCTATGTCGGCCGATATCCTGTCTCGGATATCCCTACCTCGAATATTCATATTTCCTATTTCGGACATCCGCCCATCTCTGTTATTATTCCTAATCTAATTAAAACCGAGCACAAATCAATCCAATACGGGCACATATCTGTCTCCGAGCACGAAAGTGTCAAAAGATTTTTTCGTACCGGGATCGGGGACAAAAAGTCTTAAACGGGCACAGAAAAACATAAATGGGCACAAATCTGTCTTAACTTTGGGCACAAAAAAATCTTCGTCCATTTCTGAAATTATTTTTAAAATTTTTCGCAATGAGATAGTAATAAGAAGATGAACGAGCGATATGGTTGAATAGAGAATTGAATTCTGCATATACTGATATACTTTGTAAATTTTCATAATTAGTTATATTTCAGAAAGAAAGATACTTTTTAATACTGACCTAAAAATACGTGATAATATCAATAATTTGGGGTTGGTCCCAAGAAAAAGTATTTTTTTCAGAAACGATAAGATAGTTAGCCGAAAACGTTTTGCGATAATCATAACTTAGTATACTCTATCGAATGAGCAGAAAATCAGTCAAATCTAAAATTTTGCTTTCTACACGATCGTTGACCCTTGTGGATATTGTGTCTTAAACTCTTCATCTCGTGCGTAACTTTCGTAGAAAATAAACTTTCTGAAAGTTTTGTTTTTCCACCTTCGAGCTTGGTCACTCTCAGTCAGTCACCTTTGTGTTTTGAAAATTCGTTTTAACGCGGTTTTAACATTCATAGAGCGTGAAAATATACAGTTTCACCATGAACACAGCGAATTTCTTGAGCTTTAAATATACGCCTTAATCAAAACCGCAACAGACGCGAGACTGGCTAAAGAACCACAAAAAAACGAATTATTCTATAACAAGCGCGAAAAAACGCGACCTTAGCTTTAAAGTATCGCGCGAAACTCTGTCTAAATTTAGCGCGTTTAACGCAACCTATGGTTACCTCAAATGCGAATCTGACGCTTTTGTTTTTCAAAAGAATTTCTCGCGGTAAATTTTTCGTGAACAGAGTTTCGCGTGATATTTTGAAGCTGAAACCACGTTAAAACGAATTTTCAAAACATATAAGTGACTGACTGGGCTTGCTACACCTACAGCTTATGAACGAAGGAATAGAAAAGTCCAAAATTTTAGCCATGAACCGTGTTTGATATCTTCTATATACAGTAAAAATTTCAACCACATTGGTTACTTTCTGTATAACCACGTGTCTGATTTTTTGAAACAATGGCTCAAAAAAACAATTGTTACAAACGTCAGATAGGAGATAAATGGGAGTCGTTACACATCTAGATCTTTGAGTACCTGCACTATCAGTTCCTTTTTTTAGTATTAAGCTTTTTTAAAATTCTTTTCAAGGTACAACTCATGTTTGATGGGGAGTGAGTTCATGTACAGATATGGTACAGGTTACAGGTGATTTTCTAGCCAACCAAACAAAGAAACGTACATTATTCAATATTAAATGTTATGATGGCAAAACTATTAAAAATCATTCAGCATATCCAGATGAAAGCGAAACACTTCTACCACCAGGAACATAGTTAAAAGTTAAATCATCATTAGATTTTACGGAAAACATTTGTATTGTTGATATAGAACAAATACCACCAGCACCAGAAGAAGTTGCTCAAAGTGCAGATGCTGCTGGCACACGTGGTACATTATCATATAGCAATTCTTCTCAAATTAACGATGTTCATATTCTATGGCTTGATCCAAATATTAGTAAATCACAAGAAAATGTTAAAACGCAAGAAAAATTAAAAGAATTGTATCCTAGTTATTACAAATCATTTGAAAAATCTGATGAATTGGAAAAGTTTATTGAGCAGAACCAAAGGTGTAGTGTGATACTGGTTACTGGTGGACAAATTGGACGTCAAATTGTACCGAAAATACACGATTTATTACAAGTAATATCTCTAATTGTCTATTGTATGGATAAAGAAAAAAATGAAAAATGGTCAGGACATTATAGAAAAGTAAGTGATTTAAAAGAACTATACAAGTTCGATTCGTTAAACTTTTTACTCTTTTAGGTAAAAGGAGTTGTTAATCGTTCGGATGATATGATTAAACAAGTAGAAGAAGAGTATGCACAGCTAGTAGAAGAGCAAAAACAGCAAAAACAACAACAACAAGTGACAGAATCAACAAAAAAATCAATAAGGTAAGTATCTGATTAGACAAAAACTTCGAGTAATAGAAATATTTACTCTATTTTATTCTTTTAATAGTAGAGTTAGTGACCTTGGGGAAGCCCACTTTTTAGCGCTCCTGACTGGTGTTCAAAACAAACCACTTTTATCACTTGAAGAGTCGCTAGCGCCAGTCATGGATATAATATCAGATTTAGACCAATATATATATTTAGCAAAAAAAAGTTGCGAACATCCAGCGGATGGTTTAACACAAGATGAATCGGCATCAATATAATATTTACTCAATGGAATTTGATACATCGGAAGGTAGTCTTTTTTATTCATTAAATCGAGATTTACGTTCAGAATCACGAAATGCATTAAAAAAATGGCTTTCATATTTAAAATTATTTATCCATGCCTTATTTAAATTACCATCAACTGAAGGCACTGTTTGGCGTGGTGTTAACGGGGATGTAAGTTCCATCTATAAAATTGGTAAACGTCTTGCATGGTGGGGTGTTTCATCAACGGCGCGGAACGTGTCCGATCTAGAGTGTCTGCAATACTTAGATAAACACGGTCAGCTCACATTATTTTGTATTCAATGTAAAAACGGTAAAAGTATAGCAAAACATTCATATTTTCCCTTGGAAGATGAAGTATTGTTAATGCCCGGTACTTATCTTGAAGTAATTGGCCAATTACAACCTGCTGAAGGAGTACATATAATTAATCTTAAAGAACTTGATTTACCGTATACAGTTTGCTAGACAATTGTAAGACCGATAATAAATTAAACTCTGCTGTATTCATATGATGCACAGTGGGCAATTTTAAATAGGCACATGGAAATTTAGTGAAAAATGCACTTAATCGTCTCAAGTCAAAGAGTTTATAGGATTTCGAGTATGCTCTTTCCAAAGAAAACCTTTTCGGAACTATAGAAGTTTTTGAACGGGGTTTTCTAGGAAACTTTTCCTGTTTTAGGTCCTAAAATCGCTGAAAAAGGCAAAATTGACCAGTTTTATAGGTTTTCGAGTATGCTCTTTCCAATAGACGATTTTTCGGATCACAAAGGTTTTCTAGAAAACCTTTGAGGTTTTGAGGGGCTACAAAGCGCTAAATTTTGCACAATTGTTCAACTTTATAGGTTTCGACTATGCTCATTCCAATTCGACTATTAACAAATGCTTAGAAATTTATTAGAGAGGGTTTTTAGAAAACCGCATCTCTGGAAAACCCTTTTTGCGCGACCAACAGATGCACGTACAATTCATCTGTTGTTAAAAAAACTAAAAGAGACTAAAATAATCGCAACATGCAAAACGGTCACTGTCATACGTGCACGAAACTAAAAAGATACTAAAATTAATCACCGTGTTAATGACACTGTTAAAATCATGTGTGTTTGTGTGTTTAATTTTTGGGTACTTGTGTTGCCTTCTTGATATATGACGCCAAAAGAACGTTAAGAACAGAAAAAGAGGGTTTTTGTACAAATTTCTGGGGTATTTTCTTTTGTCTGCTATACTTAGTATATAAGACAGAAACCTTTGAAATACAGTCATTTTAACATAAGTCTCTGTGTGTATCAATATTAATAGTCAACTGCCTGCATTTTAAATTATTTATTTTCAATAAATTGACGATTAAAACTAAAATTTCATGAAAATGTGTATGTAATAACTTTGATTTCTTTCTTTTTTGGTGTGGCCAAAGGTTACAGAATTCCTTCTTTGCTTTCTATAAGCTCTATCTCGCTAACAGAAAAGGCAAAGTTCTGAAGTCTTTACCACAGATAGAGAACTTAATAGAAGTTTTTTAGACTCGTTACCATCAATAACAACTCTCGAATCCTGTTTCGATGACATACTGTTACTAATTTTCTCGCATTGTTCGTTCTTGGATTTGTATCAGACACTACTCAATCTCAATTCTCGATTGAATTGCATCATTTTCGATCCCATTCAAATGAAGCTCAAACTCGATTTAGCCAACTTATCAGAAGAAAATTTCGACCGTTATTGTCAACTTCTCGGTGATAATCCATCAAAAGTTGAACGTTTACGGCTTTCAAACCGTGACACGTACGGTACCGTTAGTTCATTTTTGTCTCGTTTCCGTTTATCGGAATTTGTTCAGTTAAAATCGTTGTCACTAGTCGATCTGATACCTATGCAACTATACCAACTTCTCAACGATCTAAAACTAGAACACTTGACGGTAGAACACTTGACAATTCAAACGTCGTTCGCATTCAATCTAGACAGCGTATTTGCAATTCAGTCATTACAATCGTTTTCATTATTGCTTCATGAGGAAACTACATTGATCAATTTCGATTAACTTCATCTTTCATCTGGTGTGCGTGCCTTGTCAGTCAATAATGCTTATTCGTACCCTGCCTGTCTCTCACTCTTTCAACGTCTCTCAAATATTCGCTCTTTGAACATACGCATTTCCTCCTGGCAGCCTGAGAGTTTCCTCTCTCAGCTTCGAATCACTTGTGCTGTCGCATCTTATTCGGCTCACATTGATAACGATTGTTTCATAGATTATAATCATATTGAATCGTTTATCAAACATGTTGGATCTAATCTCAAATTTCTATCGTACACATGTTTTCGGAGTAACAGAATTATAAACGGCTATCAGATCGAACATCTCCTGTCGGGATTACCTCAATTGAAAACATTCCATTACAACGTTGTTCATGTAAA
>CAJNOQ010004433.1:0-17525 GCA_905250885.1 Didymodactylos carnosus | reverse complement strand
AGCAGCTAGAACAAAAAGTTTTTCACTGTTAAATAGGGCATTGTTTACACTATATATACCGCTATTCAAAACAGAAAATTTCGTACCTACGATTTTTTCAGAAAATGCCGCCTAAATGCCCACTGTGTATCTACGGGTATTGCAAAACAAAATCGGTGATAGAGACAACAACAAGTATAATTTATTCGTTTGTACATCTAGTAGACCAATAGTATTCAAGGTTAGACCCTCTATAATGTACCCATGGGAAAATTTTAGTAGGTACCGCGGTGTGTACACGTGTGAATATCGTGAAATGAATTATGGTCGCACGTGAACATCGTAAAATGGTGTGTGAGCACGCGTGAAAAATATATTCCACTTGTGACAACGGGTGAACTGGTCACGAAAACGTTTCGCATCATATTTTGTGCACGTGATCACAGGTGAGAGTCGTGAAGTGTGTAGTGGTCACAAAAAATATCACTTGCGGACACGCGTGAAAATGTTTTCCACTAATTTCATTGTGAAAAATATCTTCACATTTATTCGCACGTCAGTTTTACACGCAACTCATTTCGTGAATAATATTCACGCTTAACCCCAAGCGACAAAATTCTTACGTTTCACGCGCGTTCACGTGAAAAACTTTTTACAGGTGCGAAATGTTGTGAAGATTGAGCGGCAAACATAAATACAAATTTCTCCTATGTCTTCCGAAGGTTGTACATACATACAGATGAAAACCTTTGCTGTAGACCGAAGGTATTTGCTGTAGGAATATGCCTGGGAATCATCTTGTTCCCCGGCAGGAAGTATTAACTAAAAAGGTTTGGAAAAGTTGGAAACTAGGAAAAAAGATTTAGGAAGTTCACGAGTAATCGCGCGTGGCAACTTTTTTACACGTGGTAACTCGTGAGGATTGATTCGACAACTATGAATATGAGATTTATTCAGTAGTTTCTCAGGCAAGTTAGCTCAATAGTAGTATCGTAGATTTCTAATTCAAAGTACCTGGTTCGACTCTTACTTTGCGGTGATATATATAAAATGCGATATTTTGAAACTAGTGGTCACTCGTGGAAAAAGTTATAGATGAAGTTGCATTGATGAAATCTGCATTATACCTTGACCATAGTGACCATGTATAGTCAGTTGACTATACATGGTCGGCCTGGTCAAGATTTTTTCACACGTAATCACGCGTGAAGATTGTTCACTTGTGTACACGTGTGAAGATTGTTCACTTGTGTACACGTGTGAAGATTTTTCACGCGTAGCCACGCGTGTGATGTTGCAACAACACGATCAAACTATCGCGAAACTTGCTGTCTTTACCTACAAATTTTCGTGAAAGTCCAAGCTGACATTTCACGGTCCCTCACGCGTGAAAAGTCGATAAAATTTCCTCATAGGTAGAGTAAAGACACGTAAAAAGTATAACTGCAATTCTGTATCAAAACTTTAGTGGCTTTTTGGCTTTTGTGTAACTTTTCGAGAAATGATGTGGTAATTGGGAGAAAAAGGTGCTCTAAAAATGTTCAGTGGATTGAGGGCTATCCATCCAGACTACGCTGTTGCTTCGTTTGGTCAGCTAAATTGTGAAAATTTCAGTGCACAAGTTAATTAGCACTTTCGGGCAACGTGAGATTTTGAAAGAAGCAGGAAAAGAACTAGCCATACAATGCAGTGAACATGTGCGTTATAAAGAGTTTTGTAGAGCAGACAATTTCCTATCTTCTGAAGTCAGGTTGAATTCTTGGAACTATACGGTATATGAGCAAAAATAGGTACATGAATAACCCCATCATTTCAGGATCATCCGTTGTTAGCGACAAAATGTTAGGAAAATTTTTATTTCTTAATGCGAATTAATGAAACGAAGATGAATTCTTTACGCCAAGTACCTGTGATGAATAGCTAACGGAAGTTTTATTAAATAATCAATTAGGTCGAGTAAGTTATTTCCAGTCCCTTCCGTTGCCATTCCTTATCTGTCCTCACTTTGCACTATTTTTTATAATAATGAAATAATATATCATGAAAGAAAATAATGGGTTTTGTAGAATAGAAAATTCTCTATGAAATGAGGTTAGAATGGAGTTTTCAAACTATAGTAAAGTACCCAAAAAAAAGAAAACAAAACAAAAGTGTCCGGACTTATCTGGCCCACCGGTTGTATAGATAATAATTTGTGATATTTGATTAAACAAGTGGTATGTCCACTTGCTGCTATGGATTTCGGTAACTAGAGATTTTACTAATATATACATTTCTCTATTATTTGTCTATTTAATGATCATATGTCAATAGAAACGGATGACTTGTTATTTTAATTTGCACTTCTTACTTATAAAATAAAACAGAAGATATTAGTCATGTTATGGCGTAGTAACCAGTGTTTGCGCATGTCTTTGCTAAATGAAAGTTATTATTATTTTATTTCTAAGTGAGAATTAATTGCTATAGACATTCTAATCGAAAAGTTCATTACTAATTAATTATATCTAGAATATTTAAATTTGTGAAGTCAAATTATCGTTCAAATCGTAAACATACCATTTCACTAAGATTTTACGTAAAATTATTGTCTGATCAATGAAAAATGAGATATTATCGTTGTTATTATTGAAGTCTAATTCTAGACCATATTTAAATGAAAAATCAAATTTTAAAAGTAGATTGAATAACTTCATAGTTTTTCGATTTTTAGAAAAAAATATATTTCGATTAAGACAAATCAATTTTGTTAAATGAGAAAAAATAATAAAAGTAGTGGTATTGAAATGATCTATTCATTGTTTAACTGCGGAAAACGTAATTTGTAAGTGTCACTGTACATACAGAATACAGTTTAGAAAAAAATGGTCATTTGAGAATGATAAATTTTATATGTGACAAGAGAACGAGAAAGTGTAATGATAAATAAACATAAATTTTTTACAAGATGACATAAAAAAATAAGCTTACTCTACTAGTTCTTTTCGCTATTTTTAGCGTATATTTTTCTACAAAAGGTTACTTGATATTTTTAGTTGTGGAATATGTTTAAATTATTAAAGTATTACCGTCTGCTGATCTTTCTTCATTTCTTTTATGAAAAAAAATTTGATGTTCAATAAAGTTTCGTATAGTTTTTTCACTATCCTAACGACAAAAAGATGTAAAACATTTAAGTAGTAAATTTTGTATAGAAAAAAAAACGTATATGTGTCTATGTGTCCCTCAAATTTAAATTATTAAATATACTTTTGTTTTTTTTTACTTTAAGTTAAATAACAAGAAAGAAAATCGAAATAATCCTACATAAATTTCACTCAATGTCAAGAGAAAACGTAGAACAGAAAATACGAGCTTTTCACTGATAATGAGAGACAAGAAAAATAGTTTAAAATAACGCGTTAGTTTATGATAAAAATGTTGGATATAAATCATTATCTAATGGATGAGTATCATCTAGAAATGGGGCTTTGCGTTCATTATGTGCATGATTTCGTTTATAGTATGCCTTTTCTCCTATATCAAACATTTGATTATCATCATCCTCATTAATATCATCTTCATCTTCATCTAAACTTAATTTTGATATTTCTTCATCACTATGATGATTTTTTTGTGCTGGTGTACAAAAACCATTTGTTGTTGTACGTTTTATTTGTGCACTTGTGGGTGGAGATGGAGCAGATGGACGTTTAATAGGTGATATAACTCGTTCACCTGGCGATGTATAAGTTGAACGTTGAATGATATTATTTGGACTTGTGGGAAAAACAAATGGTAAATCTTCATTAAGATCCATGATATTTACTAATGTTTTTTTTTGATGATGATTCGAATGTAAAGCAGGTAAACGATGCTGCTGTTGTTGAGTAGCGATATTTAAACTACGACGATGATGATGATTGTTGGTTGTTGTATGAGATTTTGGTGGTGTAGCAAAATGATAAAACATTTGTTTTGTTATGATTTTTCGTGGATGATGGTGATGTTTGGTGGAAAGAGTAGTATCATTCTCTGACGGTAATAAACTTGATTCTGTACGATAGAATGTACCATCTGTCGCTAGAATATCAGGAAGTGGAGGATATTTTTTGACTGGCACATCGCCAAGTTCAGGTGTCGTAGTAGCCGTTATCGGTGTAGCTGTTGTTATAAACGATTGTTCACGTACAATTTCTCGTATTTCATCTATTGTGGATTTTTCACGTTCAATATATTGTCGATGTGATGTGGCCGGCACTGTATGATTAGTGACGATTGTTGCCATATTGATCACGTATGTGTATAGATAATAGTTGACGATATATCACTGTATCAGTATACAATGTATTATTAAAAAAATATTTTATTTATTAGTATTGTGCAATCGTTTGTTACTCATACAGACATAATCTAAAAGTAAAAAAAAGAATAATCTATTTGAATAAAAACAAATAATACCATAAAAATGATTTTTTTTTAGCTTTCTTGACATGTATATTAAACTGTTATATCTTAAAATATTAACACTATATTGTTGAGTAGTTTGCCCGACCATTTAGCACTAAATTATTGATATAAGACTTCATTTTATAAAAATGAGTTTTGTTTAAAAATTATAGAAATAAGATATCAGATATATTAATGGTAGATAAAGTTTATGATTTACATTTTGAAAACTAAGAAATGTTAACCAGTGAAGGAAAAAGAAACGTGTGTCAGGTGTTTGTAATATCAAAACAAACAGTATTTTTATAATTGTGACTGAGAAGTTTATTAATGTACTTACTAATAGTTGTGATCTCTCGATCTTATTGATAAAGAAAACCACCTGTAAATGATAGGTTCAAAATGAGAGAAAAGACTTAAACGGAATTATTGGATTTTAATCGAAAAATTCATGTGTTAAATAAGAATAAAAATAAAAAAAAATGTTTGAATTTAAATAAAATAAAACGTCATCACTGTGCACACACATCAACAACGACGAAAGGTAAAAAGAGCAGTACATGATAAAACAAAGAGGAAACAAATAAATTTAAACATATTGTCTGTGCTTTATTTTTTCTCAATTTGTTGCATATGTAGCTATCGGGAGGTGTATATGTGTGTCTGTGTCTGTGTGATGTACTACTGAGGCAAAGAAGAAGTAAAACCAAGTGTTGGTAAAAGTAAATACGTAGAAACGTTTCCTATACTGTCTGTTATAATGAAACAGATCAACAATTATATAAGCTCTATCTCTTTATAGAATAGCGTTTATTTCTTGTATAAAAACAAAGTGAGATTTAAGATTAACGATTTTTAGTATAGAAGTGTATATTCTCCACTATTATTCTATACTAAGGATAATTTACTCTTAGATAATTGAAATCAGATGTATCATAACAGTTTCAAGTTGTCTTAGTGTAACAAATGCTAAATGACCTACCAGGTGACCATAGTTGATGTCATTTTCTTATTCGAGTATGATTGTAGAATGTTAACGTTTAGTCACCAAACCGTTTTGTGCCCTTCCCACTAAACATTGAAAGCAAAAAAAAAGTTTTTTAAAATAAAAATCGAATGAACTCTATTCGTCATTTTAGAAATTTTTTTTTTTTGAACAGTACTTTATACATTAATTATGAAATAAAAACAAAAAACGTGTTTAAAGAAAATTTTTCTCGTCTTTACAAAGTAGAGTATACCTTTTACTCTATGGTCATTGTTTTCATTTTCTTTCATTGTGATGTCAAGTGTTTTATATATGTGCACACAAACGAATTCTTACAGAATTTTGATTATTCTCTCCTCCTTATTATTATTTTTTTTCTTCTTCTCTCGTTTCCAATCGTCGCAGTTATTTGCAATACATTTTTCATAGAGACGTTACTAAAAGCAACGGAAAATTGAGAATTTTTTTTTCTTTTTACTGTTCTCTCTCACATATAAAGTTTAAAAAATAATATCTATTTTAATTGAATAAGAAAAAGAAAAAAAAGAAAAAAAAAGAAAAGTACTTTAGTTGCACTAACAGTGTAGATCCGTACTCATACTAGATCTAGTAGGCTTCTCTCCACTATGTATGTAATTGTATTGTTAACAAATAGGGATAAATATAATTTTATAAAAAAAACAACATTCATCTTACATTAAGTTGACCGAAATAGGCTTTGTTAAACGAATTTCTACGCTTTCTTATTAAATGAAACGTTTAGCATATCTGTATGATAATCTTTTATGAATGGAGTAAAAATAATAAAAATAATATTGTACTTTTAGTCTGTTTAAACTTATGAAATTTTGAATTAAAGAAAATAGCCAATAGTTAGATGGAAAATCAAACGTATTTTCTAACGAATATTTACATTTTTCCAAAATGACGTGAAAAAATACAATTAATTAACACGTCTTGCTTCTATTTCTCATTTAATTGCTCGTAAATACTTGACATTCATAAGTCTTCATAATGATTCAAAATGTCAAGAGAATAATTTTTCTTTTTCTGATTTTATTAGAAATATTAGATTAGTGGGAAAGAGCGAATTTTCGAATGATTTCTCCGATAGAATAAAACAAATTCATCTATTTGTTTTCAAAATTAGATTCAATTAATATTCGAGAATAAGAATAGATACAATAATAGTAGTCTGTTCGTTAACAGTAACTGCTTTATGATGCACGATATTAAGGGCACCTCTCCCTCCCTCCCCCCTCCCCCCCATTTTCCCCTTTTACAGAATTGAGAAGAGTCAGATGCCTTAAAAATTTTACTAGAAACACGAAATCGATGTATTTTTACTCAAAATTTCAAAAAGATATTATTTGCTACAACAATTCATTGCAGCCGATAGGGCTGGAACGTTTAGTTGAAATATACTCCTCGAAATATCTCTAAAATTAATTTGGAGTTATAGAAAAGAAAACTTTTCAAGCGGGGTCGGTCATAATGTACCGAGATTGAATTGAATAAAGAAGTGATTTTCTTGTAGCTTTTAGGACGATGTTTCTATCCATTCGAGATCACATCAGAAAAATCTTAGAAACATTTCATTTTAAAAAGATTTTGTTGTGAAAGAAAAGAAACAATTCATAAAACTGAAAAAGTAGAACATTTTATTTTTTAGTAGAAAATTAAAAAAATCATGTTTTTTTTTTTTTAATAAAACTTTCTAGAGAGTTTGGAGTGTTATCATTTTGTAGTTCATGAGTACTTTTCTCCTCTCTTCGGGCATGTTTAACTAAAAATTGGAAATTTGAGCAAAAATATAGTGGTATCCTCTACTACGTAGGAGTTGAAGAATAACAGAAATACAACTGATTTACGCACAATATATGATGTAGGGAAAAAAACACAACAGAAAATGGTGGCTAATTTTCAATATTGATTAAATTGACCTATATTTCTTGCACGCACATAAACATGCAATTTTATCTCGATCTTTTTCCTTTCTCTTACGTAGGATGTCTACAGAGACTAAAAGACTGTTTTTGTTCTTAAAAAAGAAAGAACGTTAAAAAACTAAAATTTATTGTCCCAAACATACAAAGACTTTGACTATATTAAATTGGTCGCTCCATTGAATTTCAATCGATATTACAGTAACTTTCTCTGCACAGTACACATCTCATTTGAAAGGGCGTAAAAGTGAATGTCTTTCATAAACGTTTCAGAATGATAACGCGATGTCGGAGAGAAAGCACTCAATATTTTCAATCTTCTCCATAACAAAAATAAAATAAAATATTCAAGTTTTTGTCAGAAGTTTTACTTGAAAGTACTGCTAAAGTAGTATGTGAAAGAAAACTTAACAATTAGTATATGGAGTGAACTAGAGTTTCCAAACAATCTAAAATATGAAAAAATAGCCTTTTTTCTAATGGATTTTTCTACATAAAGATAAGAGTTTAAATCCAATTGAAAATAATGTGTTATAATCAACATTTATCGATTGGTATATTTTTTTATCGGTTCAAAGTAGCTTAGGCGATACGTTGAACGGATAAAAATCACTGCAGAACGAAATTTAAGGGCTGTTTTCGCAAAAATAACGATTCTTACTAACTTTGAGTTGGGTATCTGTGAAAAAAATTTGGCTCCTTATGAGTTAACGTCCTTAATTATATTTTCGGGTTTTCAGTAAAATGTATACACCTAATACTATCACTGATAAAAAATTTGAAGAACATCTTTTTCAAGAAATTCGTATGAAAAGTCTGGTGTATTTCAAAGACTTGATGACTTTTTAAGCGTTTTTCTCCTAAACAAATATCAGATTTGTGATCTGTACGATAAATTTTTCATCAAATAATGCCATATTTCACAAAATATTTCTCAAATAAAAAAAATTTATGAAAAATTATCAGCCTGTAGTGTCTCTCAGACTTTTTTTGCGCTTAACGCTTAGTTTTTGCTGTATATTATCGTCACTGATTTTAGCCAGTTATACTACATTGATTCAAAACATGTTTTTTCTAAAAAAACATCCGAGAAACACTCGAAACTGACAATTTTCGATGAAGTGTTTTACTGGAGAAATATTTTGTTTAATGTGTAAGTTGAGGCGGTTTATCGCATTGATCACACAAATCTGACGTTTGTTTAGAAGAAAAACGCTTGAAACGTCATCAGGTCATTGAAAGACGCCTCAAAAATCAGCTAGGCTGGTCATGGTAAAAGATCAATTTATTTTCATTAGAGATGTGCAGTTTTCTTAAGGGAGGGCCCCCATTTCGTTTTTTCTATCAATTTGTAGAGGACACTTTAGGAGTATATGTTCCAACAATTTTTCGATTCCCGGACTTTTAGTTTATAATAAAAAAAAGTTTAAACTTTTTTTGGGTTTTTTGCCCCATTTTTAAGAATTCAATAAAAAAAACTTCAGTTTTTTATGAAAAGAGTTGATTTTTGCGTAGTTCGATAGAGAATATTAAATTGTATGAGGCGAAAAAGTTTTCATCGTTTCAGAATGAAGTTTAACTTTCTCCTTCGCGATAGAATTTTAGACTTAAAAGTATTTTGGAAAAACCCATTAGACTAGTTTCGCTCGAAGCAAGCATTCTTTTTGAGTACACACGTTGTGCAGTATCGAATTTCGGAGTTCCTCACCGGAGCTTTTCTCAAAATTTCCGTTTTTTGATTTTAAAATTAAATTTTACGGTTAAATGTTAAAATTTCGTATTTTTCAATTTAAAAGTCAAAAAACAAAAATTTTGAAAGAAGCTCTCGTGAGCGACTGCGAAATTCGTACTCAGAGTTTTCTCCAAAATGCTTGCTTACTTCGAGCAAAACTAGCCGTAAGGTATTATGAAAAAACCTTCTCTCGGCCAAAAATTAGCGAAATTTTTGTCTAGTAGTTTGTGTGGTATAAAAACTTGGTTCTTGCACAGATAGACAGCGAAATGTGTGGAGAATATTTAGTACGAGGAAAAACAGCGTAAACATTTTTCTTTCTTTCTTCCTGTTATTGACTAATTAGCGTTAATTAACGTTAATTTATGCTACTCTACTCTCTTAAAGTCCTATTTGTATAATAAGGACTTCACGAATAAATTCAAACGATACCGTATCTGATAGAAAGAGAGTTTCATAGACTACAAAACAGGCGGCCTTAAAATCTTTAAAATTGATTTTGGGCTGTTCATTAAGTCTGGTTTTGTTACACTGAGGAATTAATCAAACTTTTTGACCGCATATTTTGAAAACAAAGATCATGTTGAGATTTTCAGTGGGATGCAAACAGACTTCTAGGTCGCCTATCTTGTAGTCCATGAAACTCTCTATCAGATATGGTATTGTTTGAATTTATTTGTTGAGTCCTTATTTTATAAATAGAACTTTAAGAGAGTAGAGCACTATGAATTAACATTAATCAGCACTGATTAGCCAATAACAGAAAAGAAAGGGAACAAATTTTTACATTTTTTTTAATATACTGAATAATCTTCACACATTTCTCTTTTGACTTACGCAAGGTCAAGTTTTCATTATGAACAGAGAACGAGCAAGAATAAAAATAGTCCCAAACTGGAAAATTTAACAAAATTGTCCAAGTAATTAAAGTTTTCTTCAGCCAAAGATGTCTGTAAGCCAAAAAAGCTTCAGGATATATAATTTGAAGTATCCCTACAAACTGAGACGGTCTAAAGGAACTCTAAATGAAGGATCCCTCCTAATAAACGAAATAAATCTTTAAAATCTCCTAGACCAATCTTTGTATAGTTGTCTTAGCCTTTACACACTGGAATGTGATCAAAACAAATTGAACTGTTGAGGAGAAAAATGTATCTCATTGTACGATACTAGTGTTAGAACTTCGAATAAGAGAATACGCTGTGTATTCATTTTTGCACTTCAGGACTTGTCGATACGAATGGATCGAAGTGATAGAAGTAAGCATCGAGTTTTTTTAATGAAGTCTGTTTTCCACGTCGGACACTTTTCATCTTTATCCGTTCTTTCCTACTAAGAAATAGTGAGCAAAAAACTTCACCCAATCACACATTAAAATTTGTTTTACGTTTTTCTCCATGTCACCCTACTCCAAAAAAATTTTAGATTTATCACTGTTTGTAGGAAGATACTTCTAACTTTCCATTGGAAGGTCACATAAAAACTCACTACGTCTTACTTTGAAGAGCAGAGATCTCTCTACGTATTCAAAAGAAAAAGAATCTGTTTCTTCTGTCTTTGAAAAATGTTTTCTTAAAACCTTGCAGAAACCTGTCATAGTGTGAAAAGTGCATTTTGGGTTGAAATAGACAGTATTCCATGTTAAGATTCGAAGTGAAACGTTTGCAGAATACACAAGTTGAATGTTATAGAAAAATCATTGAATATTTATAGATGGTACAACAATGACAGATGAAACTTTATGTGTCAGACTTTTAGGTGGCGATAGACGCCGCTGATATGCATGGCAAAATACTTCACTTTTTTGAAGTCAAATTCCTGATGATGAGAGTGCTCTTTCATGTCACTTTTTATCGACTATGTCCAAAATGTGTCGAAATACAAGACAAGTTATTATTAAATTGTACTTATTTTCATATTGATCTATTACTCTTAAAAATGGTAGATTTTTTTTTCTTCTAGATATTTGAATGAACAACATTTATCAAAAATGGCCTTTTCTTCTTCCAATCATCATTTTTCAACACAAGTCAAACCTACTCATCTACGTCAACGTCGTACAATAAGTGTTCAAATATTATCATCAATTGATGATGAACGCTATCGAAACTACTATCGTTACGATGTTCCAATTCATTCATGTCGCGATTCATTATTTAGTTCAAATCGTTGGCCATCAACTGATTATCATGGATTTTTAAATTTATGTATCGTTTTATTAGTAATGTCAAGTGGTCGATTAGTATTAGAAAATTTGATTAAATATGGTCTATTAATTGATGGTTTAAGTTTATTTCATTCTCTATTTGCTGAACCACATAAATGGCCTGGTCTCTCACTTGGACTATGTGTAAATATATTTGTTTTAATTGCCTATCAACTTGAACTTATTCTTAGCCGTTTAACAGTAAAATCACGATTTGAAAAATATTTATATGTCTTACACGTAATAAATTTAATTCAAATGCTTATTGTTCCAGCTATATGTGTTTGGTATTTCAAACCAAATCCATTGAGTTCATTTATTGCTTTAATGATTTATACAATTGTATTTATGAAGTTAATATCTTACATACATATTAATTATATATGTAGAGAGGCTCTACCAAATTTAAAACTTCTATTAAAAAGACATAGAAGTCATCATGATCTAACATCTTTAGTAACTAATGGACATTATGATACATCCACAACAACGGAAGAAGACGAAGAAGAAGAAGATAATGAAATGTCAGATCAAATATTATGTGAAACATCATTTAGACATCAAAGGTAAAATAAAAAATTTTTTTTAAATATATAAAATTGAAAACTCTATACAATGACACAAATTAAAATTTATTTTTTATTTTAATTTTAGTCCTTTATCAAAAATGACAAAAAAAAAGAAATTAATAAAAGGAAATCACTTAAAATCGACAAAATATTTGTCTTTATATAATTTAAACGAGTCATTAGTCGATTTTTATCCATTAAATTTAACATTATCTAATTTATATTATTTTCTTGTTATTCCTACATTATGTTATGAATTAAAATTTCCAAAAACTCGTCGTATTCGAAAACGTTTTCTTATTCGTCGTACATTAGAAGTGATATTTTTTGCCATGTTAAACATTCTTCTTATTCAACAATGGATAATGCCCATTTTACGTAATTCACATCAGCCATTTCGAGATTTAGATTATTTACGTTTAATAGAACGTTTACTCAAATTAGCCGTTCCAAATAATATCGTATGGTTAATATTTTTCTATTGGTAAGTGTCATGATGTTATATCATTGTGACAGAGAATTTTCACATCTTTGAAAGATAAAAACTAGATTTTTCTTTCATTTTTTTTTTACTTGTCTATCACAGGTATTTTCATTCTGTATTAAATTTGATTGGTGAACTGACATATTTTGGTGATAGAGAATTTTATCGTGATTGGTGGAATGCATCTCAAGTGGGTGTATTTTGGAAAAATTGGAATGTACCTGTTCATAATTTTGCTTCAAGACATTTATTTAAACCATTATTAAGAATGGGTGTTGCAAAATTTCATTCAGCCTGTATCGTCTTTTTTATATCGGCATTTTTTCATGAATATTTGGTTAGTGTACCATTAGGAATGTTTCGTCTTTGGGCATTTAGTGGCATGATTTTACAGTTACCATTTGCTTTTGCCGTTAATCATTATTTGAAAGATAAACCAAGATTAGGAAATATAGCTGTTTGGTTATCATTAATTATTGGACAACCAATAGCGATTATGATGTATTTACACGATTATTATTATGACTATTATCGAAATACCATTCAAAACTAGATTTGAAAAAAAGGATAAATGTTGAATATGTACCATGTGAAATTATAGATGATTACTGTTCACTGAGGAATAATTAGTATAAAAAAAAAAAATTTCTAATCTTTTCTTTGCTTTTTACTGCTTATAACTGATGAATATGTGTTCTCCTCTACATTTCTCTACACAATTTTCTACTATAATAAACACTTCAGTTCTTTTTTTTTTAATAGATCTAGTCAGAACTATGACGTATGTTTTTGTGACGAAGTAAACCGATTTTTTTTTCTTCAGGATTTTTCTGTTTCTGTATTCTTGTTTTTCTTCCATGTTAAATGATATGACACAACCCAAAATGTTCGGACTGTGTGTATGTGTGTGTGAGAGAGAGATAATTTGAATTATTTTGTACTATATATTTTTGCTTTATATTTACTAGTCTGTTAGAAAAAAAAAACTAAAAAAACACGGTATGCCTTCTTCATTCAATTATATTCCCAATTCAGAAGCCATGTTGTCTGATAGAAAGTTGACTTAAAATTTTGTTCTATTTATTATTTACATCCTCCGTACACTCCTATCGGTTTTTTTTGGGAGTCTAATTGTTCAAGGTTGTCATTTTTTTTATATGCGTGTTGTTTTTTTGAAATTTTTTTTTTTCTACTATTGTATACGGATATAACTTGTTTGTTGATGTTGTTATAATGATTTTTCTAAGATGTCAACATTTTTTTTCTTTTTTTTTGATAGATGATACTTTGAAAATAGGGATATTTCCGAATATAACTTCATGTAAAACACAAAAATGAGTAACAAATGAAAAATTCGACTACATTTTGTCTATTACAAATGAGCAGAAATTCTAAAACCAACGAGAAAAAGTGTTATGATAATAAGTCTCGTACTTATTATTTTTAATTTTTGTCCATAATCGATGTAAAAGTCTGCTATTAGTAACACTCTAAGTGTGTAAATTCTTCTGAGTAACATTATATGTAGAAAAATCCATTGTACGTTTTCGTTTTATGTTATTATTCGAAAATCGTTTATCATGTGTTTATAAACAAAGAGACACTTCTTTTTTGTAAGATTCTTCTTTTCAGTTTTTTTTTCCAAGTTTAAACTATTTGTTTTTTTTACGGGCAGTCTATTTTTCATTGTTTATTTTTCATTGAAAATTCTTCAAAATCAAATTATTTCGTCAAATGTCAATGCTTGCTTGTTTACATAAGAACTGGCGGTATTCAATGGATATATAATGAACTTTTAGTTTATTGCACAGTTGTATCTGATTGAGTTCTACCGTTATAATCTATCGGTACTATACCGTTGCTCATTCGATTTTTAGCCAAAAATCGCTCGTTTAAGTATACTAACGGACCTATAGTACAGTAGCGGCTAGTACTTTAAACTATGAATCCAACGTTTCCAGTTCAAATCTGAATAGGTTCTTAAGTATATTTTGATCTTTCAGAAAAATTATTAATTTCAACTTCAAATTCTACCGCTAATGTTGATATAATCTTTTTATTTTGGGAAGAACAAAAAACCAAGAACATCTTTAAAAAGTAAAATCGAGATATCCAATGGATTCCATTGTATTTCTTGAGTAGCGTTTTGTGAAACAGGCAACATGTAAGAAAAAACACCCGTAAATCTCCTCGTAAGAGTCGTACATCTATGTCTGATCTTAATGACTTAACTTTTATCCTCAAGTTTTGAAAATAATTGTTTGCGAGTTTGTTCATTCTTTAAACATTTAATGAAAATGTTTCGAGTTTTCAATAATTTGTTTGTTGTAAGAGATAAACACAATTCACATATATTTTTAGAGACGAGATTATTATGTTGTTTGAATTGAAATCTTTAGGCAGAAAAATTTATTCGCAAGCGAAAAAATAGAACATCATTATCCGTTCGGGTTAGTGTGCAAGGCAACTTATTTGGATAAGTAAAAAAATTGTTTTGTAATGATATTTCGTTTTTTTTTGTATATGCAGATTTTTGGTGAGTGTTTAGTCGAGAATTTTTCTGAATGAGAGAAAAACATTCTTTAATTTCAGTGTGCATCACTCTAACCAACGCGTTACGACGCCAAGAGTCTAGGAAAAAATTTCTCGATGGTATCGTCTCAAAAAATATATATTTACAGTAATTTTTCGCCTTAATGACTTTTTCGTATTTTAAAATGCTCATTAACATCATTTATAGCCGCCGAATTGACAGCTCCTGTAGGTAGGCTTCAATCGTCTACAAGGATGAGAATGATCTAAAATATTCGAGACAAATGTATGTTGTATATGGTGAAAATGTCCTATATTAGGAAAGTTTCATCAAAATTTTGATTATTAGTAGCATTTTGATCAAAACTAAAACGTATCTTTGGACTCACGATAAAACTGATTTTCAAAATTTATTAGCGGTGATATACGTCGTTGTAGCCGTAAGTTTTAGCTTCAATTTAAAAATCCTTCAAACCTTTGGGCATCTTTTTGCACAACGAATTTTGAAAAATAGGAACAACATGAGTGAAAGGAAAACGACTTTGAAAGAAAGCGATGAGCATTTCGAAACTTGTAGGAAAATGCGTAACAATTTTTAACGAAAAATCGCACAGAATTGCACCATGTCTTGTTTTTTTATAAGAAAAATTCGCAAATCGACTTTGTTCAGGAAACGTTTAAATTGCATAAGTATTAAAGAAAAACTGGCATTTGAAGATTTGGTTTCCAAAGATTGTAAAACTATAATCGTTAGAACAGAAAAAAGCTAGAGATTGTGAAGAGAAGACAGACACAGCGTAAATTGGATGTAGTTCGATGAAAAAACGTCGAGGAGAGTTCGGCGACGACTAGTTTTGTTCAGAAATGTTTGCTCTACACGAATGAGCTATTTAAAAAAAAGTTTTGGGTTGGAATCGCGGGACTTGACGTTTTTTAGTTTTCTAAAATCTTGGTTTTCCAGGGACCTGGTTTGCAGGAATTTTCATATACACCTCGTCTGATTATAAACTCTTTCAGTTGTTCAAATCTTTTTTCACATTTGTTCTAGCCATTATGGTCGAGGAGAAAAATTAAAAATAAAGGTGGGCGCTCAATTTTGGCCACCACTGTATATATAAATAGGTGTAAATATAAAGTGAACAAGAACTTTAAATGTCAATATTTATTTGAAAAAACCAGAAATTTTAATGAAATGTTGACATTAGAAGTTGTTGTTCATCTCGTATTACTCTACGTTTGTTCTTGTCTTACTCAGTCTAATAGGATATGGTTAATAAGTCATTTTATGCTTACTATCAGATTCGACCAATGGTAATTATTTTTCTTCTGTTTATTAAACTCTATTTTTACCAACACAATTTCTGTCTTTTTTTACTATTGTTAAACGGCCTTATTTTGCACCATGAGATTCTACTCCATTCTATTTCAATCTTTATTCATAATTATTTATTCATTCTAATATGAGGACTATCATACCAAATTCTTGTGTTCTAAGGTGTTGAAATGACGTCCTTGAGTACACATTTAAACTATGATCCTCTAACGATAAGCTTTTGGTTGTGCAATAAACCTTATGAATATTGATGATATAAGTTGATTAATTAAACATTATTCATATATATTTTTAGGAGTACTATCAGTGACATCATCGACAACTTAAAATGAGACATACATTAATTTAAATTATGAGCAATTAATTATTTTCGAGTAACAAATGCAATATTCAAGCTTAGATAAACAAAGCTGAATTTTAAAAATTTTCTTACTCGAAAAGTTTTTTTCAAAGGGTAAAACAGACATATTCTTGTTCAGCTCGACCAGCTCTATCCAACCATGTGTAAATATCGCCCAAAACAATTTTCACTTGAATTTTGAATTTCCATCACCTTACAATTTCAGTTTTGAGATCACCAGACGTAATGGTAAAGAACTAAGGACATTTCAGAGAAGTGTCTACGGTCCGAAAACCACAAAAGGTAGAGAGGTCGGATTTGTGGAGGATTGCAGAGAGCGCTTTGTGCTGTCTGGTCGCTGTATTAAAACTAAAAATTAATTAATACTTCATAGTTTTGTAACCTCATCTATTCTACTGATCAAGTGTGCCACAAGATTATTCTTGAATTTCATGTGAAAACATAGAGAAAAGCCTTCTCTATCGAGTGCTGAAAATCCGAGCTGTCCGGCGCTTTTTATTGTCGTGTACTTCAAAAACATCCATGATCACTACTGTCTGTACCAAAATAGAATGGACTCTGTTGTTTTTTTAATAACTTTTGATAGAGGCCAGCTAGAGAGCTCCGGCTTTCGCCATGCGAAAGAGGAGAACCTGAGACATGTTTTCATACGTAGGAACTTTTTTAGATATTTTCTGAAACACAAGTTTTCGTAAAACTGCCGTTGCCTGGGCCGACAAATCCAGATTATGCTATCGACTCAAAATCGGCATTATCGTCTGTTCGAGAGTATGGTAGTTACTATAAGAGCCGAAGAAGTAATGAAGATAAGCAACCTTTCTCTTACAGTATCTTTTTGCTATAGTACTTAGGGCATACCAAAAGTAGTGGCAGTGGTATTTTTATCCCTTATAGAAAGGTTAAAGAAACTTTCTTTTTATATAGTCTGATAGAGAAAAGAATGTTCTATTTTTCTATGCTATTTGAT
>CAJNOQ010004432.1:0-17525 GCA_905250885.1 Didymodactylos carnosus | reverse complement strand
AAGATGGTCCGTTTGAAGGGTTCTCTACGGTTTCGTGAAGTAGGCCCAGAGTACTACCATGAACCGTCGTCGAATTTTTGGGGAAATGATGGAAAACACTCGGGAGCCTCTTGTCAAAAACGTCCACGTCATCTCAGAAAAACCTGAAAATTTTCTTTTAAAATCCGTTGAATTATATAGCATTCGACGCAGAAGGAGCGAAAAGGAGAAAAACGTCAAAAACTTCGGATTTTTCAGGGTTTAGAAAAGTTTTTCGGAAAATATTTTTCCCAAGTTGTCTTGAAATTCAGCCACTTCCGTCAACTAAACAATTTTTCTGATTTAACAGCTTCATGCACCGTCTCATTTCATTACACCTAGATCGTGGTAGAAGAGAGGTACAATAT
Source organism: Didymodactylos carnosus (assembly GCA_905250885.1). NCBI lineage: Eukaryota > Metazoa > Rotifera > Eurotatoria > Philodinida > Philodinidae > Didymodactylos > Didymodactylos carnosus. The sequence continues at coordinate 17,139 of CAJNOQ010004432.1, read as the reverse complement.
ATTTTAGTCAGTAATAAAGTATTCGTCTCTCTTGCATCAGGAGTTGCTAATGCATTTTGCTTGAAATAAATAAATCATGCAGTCGAAGGAGCTTAAACGTGGTCAGTCAAAAGTCAACCAAACAACAAAAATCTTTACTCTTTCGTGCTCTTTCAAACAAAATGTTCAAACGCCATTTGACGCAGGTCATGATACTATATGTATGTTATAAAAACGAAGTTTTTTGGTTGAAGTCTCGAGCTTCGAGAAAGGTTTTTTTGTCGCGTAACGCTGTTACATAAAAAGATCCTAAATTCGGAGTGCTCTTGATAAAGTTCCATTTTTTTGCCACATCATTTAGAGTACTCAACGTTGTTCAGACAACTTCATACGTATAGCTTGAATACTTCTAGCCTTCCTGAAGATACTCCACTTGCAAATAAAATTCCAAAAGTTGCCTCAGGTTTTTAAATCGAGTCGAAAGCTCAGACTTGTAAGCAGCCTTTGTACCTCGGCTAAGAAATATTTCTCGAAAAAAATGAGCCATTTTGTAGAGAACTGAATTCTCTATTCGACAGTATATTTTTAAAACTTTTCACAAAAATCTCTAGGTCACAAAATAAAAATTAAAGTTTTCAAAAATTTTAAGTTTAAATTTTCTAATTAAAAATTGTTTTTTCGAAATAAAGGCTGAATTTGTAATCAGCATGAAAAACTACGTCTGGTGGTAGGCGTCTATCGATTTCCCGATGAAAAAAATAAAAACAAGACTTGACCAGCGACGTGTCGCGTTGCGTGGACAAGCCGAGAAGCCGGATGAGTTTTAATTAGTGCTGACTTAGGAAAACAACGTAACAGACCTGGAGGTTTGAATTCTTTCTTTCTTTCAAGCGGAAAAGTAGTTTAGCTCAAAAAGCCAGAAAACTGTCGTAAAAGTTTTAGAAATATTTAGTTTTACAGAAAGTTTGAATCTTATTTCAAAAGCAGACTTTATTATGTCATTAACACGAGCTTTTCAGTAGAAATCTACTAACGGGCGATCAATGCAAAACATTTGGAACATGTGTGGTGCATACTTTAGGACTTCTAGGAGTAGAATTTTATATTTTTTAGAAAGGCTATATGGAGCTGGATGACGTCGTATTTTGATCAGACGTAATTATTCTACGATTTGGCCTCATCCAAATACTCTTGATTTCACCTTTATCTTTTACCACACAAATTCTCAAAACATCGATTTTTTACGTATACTCACTTACTCACCAATTACCAGTTCAATAGACCATGAATATATTTTACTTATTTAGTGATGAAGATGATTAGAGGTACGGTTACGGCTAGTAAAAAAGCAATGCTAAATGGTTTTACTACTTTGTTGAAAACAAGCAGAAATATTTGCTGGCTATTTTGTTAAACAGCAATGACCAGTCCCACGTAGATGTCAGCTATGCATGTGTTATGAAAAACTTAAGCAAATAAAGTCTTCATTTTATACTTCAGATGTTTTGATTTGTTACTGCTTTGGTAGCTATTTAGACATCAAAAACTTATAATCTGTAATACAGTTCATCAGCTAAGTGCTACGACAACCGTTTCGGGACATCAAAACTTGGGATGATTTTCTTGTTGTAGTATCCTAGTGAACGTCTGTAAACTGCTTACAGACATTTAATTTCCGCATTCAAAAACGAACGACAATATTTCTTGATTGGATCAAAATTGACAGTACAACATTTTTTTTCAGGAAAGCGTATACATATACCGACTCAGATCACGAAATTTTTATCATTTCCAAACTTTTCAACTACGTCGTTTTACTTGAATTTCTACAGAAACACAAATGAATTTGAGAAAGAAAACGAATGTTAATTATAAAGATTTACGTAACGGTACATGGTACTTACCATCAAGTCATTGAAACTTGAGAAAAAAATCACTTATTCCTTTATCATCTATTAGACATAATCAACAAAATATTATTAAGCAGCTTCATAATAAAATTCAACAACGAATTGTACGTGGTTTACGCTTTAGGCGAAAAAATCCAAGACATAGTAAAAGAAGAATTACGATATCAGAAAATGAATTTGAATTAATTAAATCGTATGAGATTGATGGTTAAAAATATAAGGAAAATGATTCACTAACAAATTTATTAAAATTAAATTTAAACCTTCAAAATTCGAATGGCTAAGAACTTCGAATGTGAATGTCGAACATGTGAAACATTCCATCTTCCAACCGAAATTAAGCTATATATTAAATTCAAGCGTATCGAACACAAATTAACATCAGACGGAGTAAGACAATATTAACCATCCACACTTCTTTAGTGTCAACTATAGTACGTTTTGTTGAACGACGATGCACTTTATCTGAAATAAATGTTTTTCAAAGTGAAGAAAAGGCTTCCGCATTAGCTCACTCACGATAAAGAAACGATGTTTTAGCACCAAAGCTAGTTTTCTTACATTCTATCAGATCACTATTCAAGCGATCAGTTTTATAAGCTAAGATAACAACACATATTTAAACTCGCTGTCTCTTAACTCAGATAAGAAACATAACAAATGAGTCTCTCTAACTGTCAACATTACAAAATGAGTGAATATTCTAGTGCTAATATAGGATTTGTTCGTTTCTTATTTTGTTCTATAGTGTATTGACAAGAAGAATGAAGAACAGTGTGATTAGAAATAAAAAATATAATCGTTACATTTGATCTCTATAGTTAAACTACAGTTTTTCCTTTCTTTGCTTACATGCTTTAGAATCTCTTCTAGGTGATTTCTCATGTGCAACCAAGGAACAAACGATGATTATAGTTGCTGAAAGTTTACTCAAAGAAGCTAGTAAATTCTATAAACATGTTTTAAATCATTAAGAATCGCGCCAGATAATGCTTTTTCTCTGAAACATTTGCTTCAGTTTGACGGTGCTACGTTCAACGAGAATAAATGCTACTCACTTAGCGCCTTATATAAAAGTAATGGTCTTCGCAACCGTTGAGACGTCATTGATGAAGCTTTCATAAAATTTTTAACTAATAGTCGTTATTCGTTATTCTTATAATTCTTATTATTATATTTATTATATAATTATTTTTTGTACTACTACAGGTAACAAATCAAAGTTTTGAAACAAAATTGAGTTTCTCGTTCTTTTTTAATGCTCTTCTGAGAAAATTAATGCTGAGAGAAGTCAGGAATGAAACGAATTCTTTGTTTCTACGATTGATCACGATAGATGAAGGTCAAATGAATCTGAACAACTGGAATTGATGAAGATGACTAAGACTAAGATACATGTCTTCTAAAGCCATATAAGTCTACAAATTCCTTTCGAAAGGACATTTTATGAGGCTCCGTTCGAAAGTCTTTTGGTTCTTCGGAAAAAAACTCATATGATATTGGTTTTCCTTGCAAAAAATTTTTTTAACTTATAAAAAACAAGTCGTGCACAGTACGTATGAATTCAAATGATCAAAATACATTCTTATTAACAACACTCGGTAAAGACGTTGCAATAATCTTCGTCGGTGATGATCGTAATTCATTCATGATCGTTCATTTACTAATCCCAAATTCAAAATAGGGGTAATAACTTTGTGGTAGAAACTCAACTATTGCATTTAATATTGGAAAGAAACAAGCAGTTTATTAATTATTTAATGTTTAACTTCGACGGTTAATATAGTTGTTGACAATTCTCCTTCATAAAGAATCTGAATTTGTATTAGTGCAGGTTCAGTCATTTGATCATGTTTGATGATTGATTCTGTGTCAGTTAAAATTGTGGAATTTTCCAGTTGACGAGTGATTGTTTTTCTTGTGAAAAATTCAGTTTTGTAATTTGATGGACGAAATGCTGGAAATTTCAAAGCGTACTGATAACTTTTGATTAGTTTACATAATTCTCGTCGTTTGGACTTTCTTAATTCTTGGTTTTCTAAGCAATATTCAGCTCCTTCAAACTGTTGTTTTGTCAATACCATGCTAAAGCATTGAAGAAGAGACAGAAACGATTCTGTTAGAAGAATCTTACAAGACGAAAACGACAGGGTTCTTGTGATACTTCTTGGGCGATGTTTTCAATGAATAGCTCCTAATTCTGCACGATTTTGAAGTGCTTGGATGGCCACTAGTCTTTTCTGTCAAATCTGCTCGTAATCTACATCGCCTTTCTAAATTCTAGAAGCTTAAAATAAAATTGTGAAGGATTCAAATTAAGTCAGACCCTCTAGTGCAAATCACAAGGTAGTGATTGAAATAACTAAATAATGAGCATAGAAACTGTTGTAACAATTCATCAAGCCAGTGAGCACGGTTAGTGTCACCGCCAGAAGCCAAGACACATAGATGTTTTTTAAATAACTTTCGATAGAAATCAGATAGAGACCTGCGACTTTCACTATCCTGTTGCTAGGACCTTAAGAACCGTTTTTATAAGTAGAAAGTTGTTTCAAAATTTACTGGAAGTCCGATTTCCTAGAGGATATTTGGAAAATCAGCTCCGTTCTCAGAAAACTAACATACAATATTAGTAATTTTTTTGCATGCTTAGGTAGTCCGGACGTTACGCTACAAAATTATGCAAGTCCCAGATCTTCAGCTATCATCGTTCGGACTGGGCTCGCTTTTGCCGAGCGCCCGTCTATCTCTGAGCAGACATCTCTGAGAATCTCGAAATGCTATGAAATGTAGGCAATCGGCTATGCTGAGCATAGTGACAACATTTGTTTGTGAGTAAAAATGAAAATAACTTCGCCGGAGACATGTTTGTGAAAAACCGGTTTTTCGCCCGTTACTAACACAAAATTAAAATCCTTATATCTCTGTCGAATCTCATGCTGATTCAAGAAAACTTTCAGGAAATGTTCAGGACAGCTCATAAAGTATAATCGCAGAGGAAAAGGTGAATCTCAGCCGGGCATAGGATTAAGGTTTTCCAGAAATTTTCTGAAAAACCTCAAAGCGTCAGTGTTCTGCTGGATGACTTGTCCAAGCGTGACGCTGTGACATTTTTTACACAGCAATCTAAGCTTTTCTTAAAAAAGTGTAAGAGCCAGGAACTTCATTCTTGCACAATTCGACGCAGCTCGCCATATTCTACTTTTGGTATAAAAATGAAGGTATGCGGTTAAAGACTCGAATTTTCAGAACCGTTTTCGGCGCGTGACGCTGTGGCGAAAAAAGGCCCTAAATTAAGTTCTTCTCATTAAAAGCGAATTAGCTGCGAATTTAGAAGAGCTAATAAAAAGCGCCTCCAGCAAAGTTTACAGAGGGGTAAACGAGCTACTGATTGCTAAAAGAGAATCTTTCCAATGAGCTTTCCATTCCTCACTAAGTGTGTTTTATTGTCGTGATGCTGGGACACACTTTTTTCCCAACAACGTTTGAAACATTGCTCAAAGGATTTCGTTTTCACACCGGACTTAGTTTTAGGCATCTAGTGTAGACAAATGTGAAAATAAAGCTGAAAAAATGTTTTCACTATCTTAAAATTGTGTGAGAATCTTAAATCTTGAAACTTTATTAAAAATCTTGTTTTGAGTCTAAACTTCAAAAGAAACATACCATCTTGTAGCGAATCGAATATCGATTAGTGTAGCCTTCCATTTTTATTACGAAAAGTATCTAAGTGAGGAAATTGAAAGTATAGTTTTCAAAAAATGTAAAACTGAATTTTTGGTGCCAAAATTTAACTTTTTTAAAAACTAATGTGAGATTCGTAATCAGCACCAAAAACGTCTTTTAAACCGCAGGTCTCTGTCGCATTCCTATCGAAAGTTACTCAAAAAAACATCCATGTGTCTTCACTTCTGGCGCCGATAATAGTTCTCTCCTAACTAAATGAGACCTCTTTCCAGACTAATCACTTGATAAGTTTCAATCAAAACCGTCTGTTCGACATTTTTAATCATCAACGATTCTCTGTTCGAAGAATCTTAATTTTTTCTCTCAAGCAAAGAACCTAAAACATCGACAGTCACATGTCGAAGTCGTGAGAGAGCATGACGTTTGGATCTTGATGGTCGAATGGAAGGATCGCTGTTCTTCCGAACATCATTTCAAATGGAACTTGTTCTGTAATAGAGTGAATGGAGGTAGCTGAATATGACAAATGGCAGCTAGTTGTTCCATCTGTTTTGTTTTGATTGCATAACGCGTCAGTTTTTGCATCCATTGTTGAATTAAATCGCTCCACTTGGCCGTTCGTCTGCAGATGATAAGGTATGGAAAACCATAATGGTAATCGAGTCTCTCAATGGAGTTCCGCTGATACATGGACGCTGCTCAAATAGATTCGGCCTCGAGTTGCTCTTCTAAAAAAAGAAGTGATCTATCGATAAGAGTTTTTATTCGCACTTGCCGAACTTCGTAGTAGAGTTTAAATAAGTGGCTCGCTTTTTATTCTTCGCCATCTCTGGAGTCATAGATTTTTGGCATAGATTTTTCTTCTAAGTTCTTGTATTTCTTGTTCAATAGATGCCAGTTCTACTTCGGCTCAGTGGTTTTGATGCTTTCACTCGAAATTGTTCAACTACAGCGCCTGTAACGCGCGTAATCTCCGTCACGTGATCTTTTTTGAGTACACAATCGTCTACACGTGGATTAAATTGCACTTTGGGTACCGTGCGCGGTACCAGTTTCATTGATATTTCTTCCTTAAGAAATCTGACAGTTTTTGTTTCCCATGTAAAACTTCTAATTTTTCTTTAGAAAAGGTTTTTCGTGTGTATCAGAAAAACAAGACAAGAGGTTATACTAAAATTTTGTCGCGCAAAAACAAATAGAGGGGAACGGCCAAATGTGACCGTTTGCAGGGAGAGGGCAAGAGTGAGGCTGGTTTTGAGTACTTACCCAATAAGTCAAACGTGTTTTGTCAAATGTTGAATACGACAAGAAAGAAGATAGAAAATCGAGCGTGGCTCTATGCTTTTCACGGTTGCTTAAGCCGATCATCAGCAGCCAAAGAAGAAGAAAAACGAAATATATACAAGGAATTGTCGAACAAATATTTCGCTTCTGTATATAAGCGAGAGAGAAAAACAATGTTTTTTTTCTCGTTCTACCACGTGTTTGCACTAACGAAACCGAATAGCGAAGAAAATCGAATGTTTGTTAAATAACGAAGTCCTTTGATGACGTTATATGTGTACATGCTGACACATTGAAATATCGTGCACACACAGTACGAGACTAAGAAAACGATACACACTATTCAGCTAATTACATCGAATAATTTCTATTTATGGCTAGCAGATGAAATACTAAGTGCATTAGACACGCATTAAAATTCAATCATCGATGATAGAATTCTGGAATATGTGCTGCTAGTACATGGATGTAAGGTGTCACCATCTCGTTTCTAAATAAATCGACAAAATCTTTCCCGCATTCATCTCAACAGAGAAGCAGGACACGATGGTAAAATCCTGTGTTGTTCATTTTGTAGTTTGTATTATGCTGAGAATTCTTTAATCAGTAGCATAACCTTTTTAGCTCCTGGGATATATATTGCATACTGCTTGTAAAGACATGATGCTACTAACTAAAATTCAACAAGTTAACACCATTAGTTGTCTCGATTTTGAGAGAGCGGGTAGAAAACTATTCGCATATCGTTCTGTAAACTAGCTCCATATGATCTGGAGCTAGTTTACAGAGAATTGGCCAACATAAACACAGACAACAGCGACTCACCAGCGAAATTTTCCATAAGAAGTAATCGTTGTAGTCTAAATACTTCTCATGGGTACTTTTTGCGAACGATATACATTAAATAACCTCCCATACGCTTTGTCTGACGTTGATGTCGATAATATCCACGAAAAAAATTCACTGTAAGAGACAGTCCATGTTTGCACCGAGAAAGACAGTAATATGGTCAAAACTCGTTTAGACTAAAAATATACTGATACAGTTTGCTGAGTCGAGTAAGCTATAAATTCAAAGACCTAGCTTTATAAAGCACTTTCTCAACGAGCAGTTCTTTTCGAACTCAATGTAAGTCACATAATTATGATTCCCATTTCGTTCGAAAGAGCAGATAAAATTGCATCGTACCATGTGATTGGTGTTGTGAAAAAAAAATTTTTGGCTCATCATTCACGTCACTATTAGCAGAATAACAGAGCACCAAAATACACCAATGATTACTATGTGGATTGATACGAAGAAGCATTATGTTCGATTGAATAGTTGTTGAAAGTACTCTGTCCGTATAAACACGTTGTAAATATCGTTCAACGTCGTTATCCATTCGGCTCTCTTCTGCAATAAAGCGATCTGTTTCTAACATACATGTGAATTCTTCAGTTCGGCAACAATTAAAATTATTTTTAAGTTTAATAAGGAATATAAGTAAAATATTTAATAGTTGAGATAAAAAATATTGAATGAAAAACAATATGCATCAGGCAGTGTTATAGTAAAAGTAAAATCTTCTTTGTTCTATGCACGCTTTGTTTTTCGCCTTTTTTGATATGTATAAAGGATGACCTAGAAGTTCTGATACGATTTCTAGAAAGATGAATTTACAAATCGTTTCAGAACTTCTGGGGCACCCTTTATATGTCCTTCTACTGTTACATTTCATGTTACATTTCAGTATCTGAAGTTTACTTTAAATTTCCAAACAATGGCAAATTTTACAGAGGCGCAGCAAAATGAAACCTCATCAGAATATGACAATGAAATGGAAATGGGCGAACAAGATGTTCAAGAAAAGAAAAGAATTAGATGTAAATTTCACTCGGTGGAAGATAAAAGCTTTTCTATTGATGTAGAAGCTCAAATGGCAATCAAACAAGAAAACAATGATTTTTTAACAATGAAAAAGAATACCTTTTTACTTAGCATTTGATAAAAACTACTTAGCATTTAAATAAGAGCCTATCAAAAATATTATCAAGACCATTCCAAATATGTTCAACATTATCAGAACTTATTTTGCATCTTCCAACTTATTAGATCGACATGCTCCATCAACACATGTGCGCAGGAAGATTTGAATGCGCGACGAAAAACATAAATGTCACAATATTTTGCGGGATTTAATCATCTACTATTATAATGATAATATTTATTTGAGAAACGCAATTAAACTTGGACCGGCAAAATCTGATAGTATAAACATTGCCAAACTTAACAGTACAGTTGACTCCTAGCGACAAGAACATCACATAACCTTAAACTTACTTTTAACTTAACATAGCCTGTCCACAATTTTTTAAGGTAAAGGACGTTTCTACTTCTCCTTCCTCCGCTATGTTGACATAACCGAATTCATATTCTCGATCAGTTTCTACATTATTATCTTTATATTCATTTCTTCTTCTGTTATATTTATGGCCTCTTTTCATACTGCATACCAAAAAAGAACCATATACACTAAAGGAGTTTCACAAAATCATGCGTTGTGCCTTATTCTCAATCAGCAAACTAGAATAAATTCTTCTTTGTTTCTGCTTCTGATTTTATTGTTTCCTAAATTGGGTAATGATAAATCTAACTGTTAATAAAAAAGTTTATCCTCCAGTAACTGATTTTATTTATCTTACCTTTACTGAAATTCTTGACAATTTAATGCTTCTTAGAGTTTTAACATTAAAAGATTGGTCATTATCAAAATTAGAAGACAATAAAAGTCAGGCGCAGAAAAAAAGAAGAATTTATGTTAGTCCGCCAATTGAAAATGAGGTGTGACGCATGATTTTGTGAAACTCCTTTAGAGTATATGGTTCGTTATCTTCATGCCCATATCAAAATGTCTTTGTGTGATGGTGAGGGCCATACGTACGGAATAACGCAATAGAGGAAATTTTTTTTTAGTCATGTATTATATATGCCAATATCTTTCTTTCTCTGTGTGTGTTAGATGATTGAAGTTGAAACTGTCTGATGTTCTTTCAAAAGAGATTAGGTGGAACGGATAAGGTGATTGTTAAATATTTTCCAGTAGTTCTTAATATATAACGGAAGGACTTTCGCTAGCCCCATCAGCTATTTTATTTTCTTTGGGTTTGTGTTAGTTTTCTTGTTTAAATCAACTCCGATGTTTGTCTTCCCACTTCGGACTAAGTGGGAGAGAGATAGTAATGTTAAAGTTTTGCGAACTACCAAAACTTACGAAAACAGTTGCTGTTATCAGTCATAAACTTCTGAATTCAATGGTTATACCGACCGGCAACATACAGGTTACCTGGACGGTCGAATTTGATACTGTGAAGAAATTTGATTTGATTCGTAGCATTTTCTTGACCATTTCCTAGAAAACTTGGATGAAAATTTTGCTAGAAGTTATTTTGAAGCATATTGCTACTTGTTCTTTCGCATCACTGTCGATCAACATTCAATTATTGTGCCATCAAATCGAAAGTACAACACGTCTTTCATCAATAATCGCACTTTCCACCCTGCACAAGCTTTGCCTGCATACTCGGTATCGAATAGATAAAGCATCATGGCACATCCGATGTTTAGTGCAGCATCTCACAATTGATAGCTGTAATCAATTGTAAGCAATTGTAAGTAGTATGTCACTATTCTTCGTCATTCACCTCAGCTACGAGTAATCATAATCACTAACTGTCAGTCCATTATGAAGCACGCCCAGTGGATTTACTTGTCAACTACTTTTTCCATTTCAGTTAAACAATTAACATCTCTAACACTTAATAAAAGATAAATCATCTTAAATGAGCTCTAATTCCTTCTGTCACTGACATTCTCCTTCAACTACAAGAAATTATGTTCAAGAATTCCCGATGGGAACACTTCATTGAAAGAACAGTCAATTGGTAAGGGAGAACCAATTAAATCTGTCTCCCGTGCTCACTTCGCAGTGAATATTCTGGTAAGTCAAAGACCTAATTTTCGGAGTTAGAAAATCCTGATTTCGAAGTAAACTTTTCAAAAAGCAGGGGCATAATCTCCCCCTAGCAGTGCATCACTGCTCAGCCATCAAAAGCTACTAGGGACACTCGTGCTAAGCTTCTACATCGCTATGACGGCCGTTGATATTTTTTCCACTTGTAAAGGTTGCGTATTTTAGAACGTGAGTTCAGCATATTGTGTAACACGTAGCATATGATAAAAATTTTTTTCAAATACTGTTAGTTGTAGCTGATAGTGGCTATTATATTGTCATAGTCACCATACATAATAAATGCCTTTAATTGTAGAGAAAAATTAGAAAGAACAAAAAGCACTAACATAAAAAAAAACAATTTTTATCCTAATTTTGACAATAAAGGACTATAAATACATTAAAGAAGTTGGCGTACGCTGCCACATACAGCCAGTAGCAAAAGTCAAATTCAGTACTTTGGGAACTGTTACAATTTTGAACGGTATGCTGTGTTGGACGTCCCCAATGTCCTCCGACAATTGCGTTTGAGTAGATAGAGACTGGTCTGAATACAAATTGCAAAGGCGATTACGTGAAAACTTCATGCATTACTTCAGAAAACGAAAGCTGACACTTAAGTTTAAAAGTGCTCCTAATAAAAAAAAGGCTAATTTTTAACTTCAACAAATTCCCCTTTCCTTTATGCTGGAACGGACGGACAAACATGCTTTTCCTCAGTTTCACAAAATATTTACTTGTAAAATGTGAGCCGTAGAAGATCTCTTCCCGCACTTTCTTGCGTTCTCTCTCTCGATTCTTATTGAATGGAACTTCCAACCTCTTCAAATTCCACACGTTTATTATTATTATTATCTTAATCATACACCGATTTGCTTATGCGCTATCATTACGAACTATATATTAGTTTCCGGCGCATCCACCGTTCAGAGCGACGCTGGTAAGCTTTCATGAAAAATGTGGAGAAGAAACAGGCTTGATCGCCTAGAATCTTTCTTAGAATAATTTTTTTAAAATATTTTGCTCGAAAGAAGTTGATTTTATAGCTTTTATTACATGTCTTCGTCTTTGACACGTGATGTTTTTTCGTCCAGAATCGGGCGATACACGGCTAGTTGCCACCTAGATTACTAATTGGAAAAGGGACTTTTAACTAGATATGTCTTCATGTGTAACGAGCAATAGTTAAATCGATCGATTATTGGGCGATAAATCGATAGTTGCAACTAGAAAAAATCTGGCAATCGCCCGATTACTAGATTTCTACTGTAGTTACCCAATAGTTGCACTCGAGTAAGCAATATTCAAACTGACATACCTGACTTTATCCATTTTAGACATTCAAATGAGTTAGAGAAGAATATAAAACTTGAAGGTTATGCCATAAGCGACTGAAGTCTTGGCTTATTCGTTATTCTCACGAATTTATTCACCTTTCCTAGGTGGAAAATTTCGAAAGTGAGTTATTCAACTTGAGGCCACCTATGGACTGATCTGCTCAGTCACATATTTATCGTAAATTCACCCGGAGTTTAACTTTAATTTCAATTATCAGGTCTACTGGATATGTATACATCACTCTCCTTCAAAAAAAACAAACAGAATGCGTGCTTGATGACTTTTTTTGCTTTTCTTCATACCGAACAAAGAATGGACGGGAAACGATTTCTGCTAGAAAATGACCCAATATGATTTTGAGTAAAAATGATCGAAAATGCTTTCCTTTTCACTTCCCACTTTCAAAAACTCCTTCTGGTGTCTTTGAAAAATAAATTACGTTTCATTTTTCGCCATGAGTTCAACAAAAGCCATTTACCTTTTTCTGCAAATTTCTCCTTCAATTTCAAAGTCCTCGAGCAAAGCTCAGAGAATTTTCTGGGGCAGAATAAGCTATAAAGGAGGCTTTCAAAAATATGCTCATACAGGACAATTGTCGAAATATTAGACAGATATCATCATTTTCACCTATCTTATTAAACGAATATTTCTTGAACTCGTCCACTCAGAACCGGAATGCTTTACATATAGAAAGATATAGAATTTTCCTGGCTTCAAAATGAGCCTTGGTTTTTGGTTAGAAAATTTTTCGAACCATATAGCCTGGTAGAGCAAACAATTCTGAGGAAAATAAGACATCTCGGGGTTTGTCATAGGAATGATTTGGTATTTTTCACGCCCTTTGTAGCCATTCATAAATTGACTGCAGTTGCGTGGAAAGCGTTATAGACGGCCGGAAGATGCCTTATTTTCCTCCGAATTGTTTACTCTATCAGACTATATGGTCGCAAAATTTTCTGATCAAAAACCTAGGACTTGGTTTTCTAGCGGTCAGGTTTTTCAGAAGCCCTATTATTAGCTTTTCTTCTAAAACGGCGATATGCACCAATCCTGATAGGAAAATCTTCGGGCTATCCAAAACCGTATTCAGATTGGTTCCAGCTTTTACCGAAAAATAAAGAATAAAGGAGTTCTTGTGATTACGGCACACTGTACTGCATAGATAACATCCAAAGTTTTGTCTTCGATCTCGGAACTGCGTCAGAAAAAGTTTTAGATTTTAGAGCTTCCAGAAAATCTTGAATATCTGGAAGATCAATAAGAGCCCATATGGCTACCATATTCGGAATCAACATTGTCGATCACCTGTAATCAGCTATATTTCGGGCAAATAGCGAGGGGACACGTTTGAATGGTCTTCGTTAGCTAGTGGCGGTTTTCTAGAAATTCCATAAAAACCCTATCATCTGACTAGGGTCAGGAACGGAAAAGGATATTAAATTATCATAAAATGTCGTAATCCGAATTTCAGATTATTTTGGATCAATATTTATGAGCAGTTGAGGATTTTGTCGGAATTTGTAGAAAACCGCTATAAGAAAAACTCCCTGGTTAAAGTCAATACCTTACGCCTTTTGTAGCACTAGTCGAGAAGTGTGTAGCCTAACAAGATCTCGAAGAACTGACTTATAGTTTTCGAGGGAGGAGGCCAGGAAGGGCCAAAGTAGGTCTAATGGCTACGCTTACCATGAAGAAGTAAAAAGTACTGGAGACTTCATTGTTGCGTCATACAAACAAACTTGAAAGTCGTTTTCGTTTGATATAAATAAAGTTATGTTTCGTTAGACTTTGAGTTCGTCCAACACGCTATAAAACGGATGATATCTGTTGATGCAGATAAGGCCCTCCGGTCAAAAATTCTTTTCGAATGTCAGAAGAGAAAATCTCGTTTTCGGATAGAATACTGGGCGAACTGTCCTGAAGTACCCTTTTGTTACTGTAGAACTCATGGCTGTTGGCAAGTAAAGATTAATGGATGGCTTTAAAGTCACAGAAATAAACTTTTAAGATCATTTATTTTGCAAATTATCTGCCTTTCACAAGAACTACAGGTCTCTATTTGCTGAGAATCCAGGGATATCTTGATTTTACTATGTCAACGGTACGCAGCTTTTATGAATCTGCGAAAAGTACGTTCGAAAAGTTAGAAGAACGAAAAAGAAAAAAAATTTGAATTTGAACCGAAAAGTTTTTCGAAGTTTTAGACCCTTCGAATTTATTGAATTTTTCTTCATTAAAAGGATTTTCTAAAAAGTTAAAAGCCACTGTTTAGTAAATTTTTCTTGTATATTTTCCACCTATGAATTCACTGTGCAGATGTTCACCATTTTCTTTGTAAATGCCTAATGGTCTTTTACACTATTCCTGATTTTCCACTTCTTGAACAGTTGATGATGAATATTTGTTGGACGATTGATATAAATATGTACCAATTTTCATTTGATCAATAGAACATTTTTGTTGATATAAAGCACAGATTTCTTTTCGTTCTAACCAACAATTCCATATAGATAAATCAGCCAAACGCCCACCCTTCCATGAATTTTCATGTTCAGCATTTTTTGCACCAATGGTCAAGATATCTGGCATAGACATTTTTTCATCTTTAAATTTTGCTCTTCTTGACTCTTCGTCTAATGTTGTTGTAAATTCTTCTTCGTAACGATAATGTCGAACTGAAGTATAAAATAAAAAACTTTCTTTCAAATTCTAGCATTTACTCGTACACACGCGTCAAAATTATCCGTACAGAATGTGGTTTTGGAGTAAATAAATCATAACTATTTAAGGATACCTCCCACTCTCTTTTTGACCCTCCTAGAAATCGGGGAAGTCGATGCCGGATCGAGGCGAAATTTATATCGGAAATAGGACAACGAAAAAGAAAATCGATATATTTTTGCCTAGAGTTTTCGGACGTGCTCTTCTATGGACAACCTTCTAGAAGACAACCCAGATGACAGTCTCTTTAAACTTTGTACAGTACATCATTGGAAAGAGCATATTTTGTCATGAGCTTTCCACCAGACTACTTCCTGGCATGTCTAGTGTGTATGTAGAAAAGAAATCAGGAAATTCCAAGCGATTTCATTGTTGATTATCGTAAATTAAATGCAGTCACCAAGAAGGATTCCTATCCACAACCAATGATAGAACAATTAGGAAACAAGCACAACTGCATCAGCGAACATCCAGTGGTGTCAACATTAATTATTATTTGTCCAGGATTCTAAACGTAGCTTAAAAACGATAAATGCCAACTGAGTTGGAAGCATTAGAAATTTATTGGTGTATTACTAACTTACGCGACTATATTGGTAACCAACAATTTATTAACCATACAAACCGCTCGTAAATTTCCATAAGAAGACAAATAGATACAATTCAAGAATAGAAAATTGATTATTCAAAACTAAAGACTTTATTCCGCAAATCATTGAAGTCAAATATGTTTAAGGAATTAAGAATGGAGCACTCGATTATTTATCCAGACACCCATGATTAAGAGTAGCCCCCCCCCCCTCTTTTTCATCTTGTTGCTAAATGCGGAGGACACGTCCGATTGAGCTCCAATTTATAGCAAAGATAGGACATCGAAAAAGAAAGTTAATGTATTTTTGCCCAGAATTTTCTGAGATGTTCTTATATGGGTTTTCTAGAAAACTCCAGTTTTCATCAGACCTCATTATAACCCCCCGAAAAAATGGTTCGATCGAGCTCAAAATTTTACCACAGATACTTTAGACCCTATCTCAGGTTCTGTTGGTTTTCTTTTCGAAAAATGTTGTTTCCTTCTCGAGATATTCGAAAAATACTGAAAATCCAATATGAAAAACCAGTTTTTCATTTTGAAAACCTTCTCACGTCGAAAGTTGGAATCGTAAACGCTTTAAAAAATAAACGAATCTGAGACAGGGTATGAAGTATCTGTGGTAAAATTTTGAGCTCGGTCGGACCATTTTTCCGAAGGGTCGTAATGTGTGCCAATTCAAGGGACTATCAAAAACATACTGGAGGACACAACAAATGTGTCTTCTACATAGGGAACAAATGAATGCATCCTGTTACANCTAGGCTTCGAAGGAAAAGCTTAAAAACTTCATAATTTTTTTAAGGAACGCCATGGAGAGCTGGGAGCGATCTCATTTTATAGTCCAGACTTTCCTCTACATAAGACTACATTCAACTCAAAATGAAAACGTTTCTACAAAAAAGAGGGAGGTATCCTTAACCCTTTAAAGCCCCATGTCCATTTAAATGGGCATCGGCAGTATCATTATAACAAACTGAAGAAGCATTGTTTAAAAAACTAATCTTCTGTCGGTTGTAGAGAATTAATTGGCTATCGAATGGCAAAAAAAATATTTTGTTTATGTTTAATGCTAGCCGAGATATTTAAATTTTAAAATGAAGACTATTTTCGAAAAAATTTAATTTTTTAATTTCACTTTTTAGGTACTTTATGAAAAGCTTGTTATTGACCAACTTTTCAAAAATATGTAAGAAGGTGTGCTCTTTCAAATTATGTCAGCTGAAGAAATTATCATTTAAACTGTTAGGCAGCTGATGGTCCAAAACGAAAAAAGGAAAAGCAAAATCTACCTTAAGTTGATCAATCGACATTTTTTAAAAAACTATTGTATGTTAAACTATAAGAAATGTTGTCCTCTCAGCTATATATATATATAGATACGTCGCATTTTTTTTCTATTTTCTCTCTATACTAGTCAGATATATACATTGATATCATTGTAAGAGAGATTGAATACAGAAATGTGTTTGGTAAAAAACAAAGTATAATATTATATTCTTCGCTTGTGTCTAAGCGAAAAATCCAGCCGATGTAGCCTGTGTATTTTAAACAGCACATGTGAGTTTTAGTTACAAAATTTCTGCTTGAGAGTGATTGTATATAACTTCTGGTCTTCGTGGTGGTAAAATATTAGGACA
>CAJNOQ010004431.1:0-17526 GCA_905250885.1 Didymodactylos carnosus | reverse complement strand
TAACTTTTCTAAATTCGCATACATTTTAACATGAGAATTACGTATTAAACTGTTATAACGACTGTTAAGATCGTTGAATATTGTATAAATTTCATAACACGTCAAATATTCGAGTAAATCGTAAAATAACTCGCTTGGTAATGCTTCAAAATGGGGGAAAAGTGAGATCTTGATTTTCAGCGGTTCGGGCGTTGTATCAGATTCCCTACGAGTCCCAGCACTGGCACTCGGTGACTATTGGTAGCCTTAAAGACGTATGCGCTATGGGTAATCGACCATGCTGAGTTTCGCGGTAATATTTGTATTTCTAAACAGTTCCAAAAACTTAGTGATAACGTACAGTAGGTGAAATATCCCATTTCTGCCCATTTTGAGTAAAATTCAAAAATTCATAACTCAGTCAAGAGTTATTATTTTCTGTTGACTTTTAACGGTTCTGTTAAACTGCATAGTATTGAGCAGGTAAAATAGAGTACATCTTGATATTCTGACATAACTTGGATTGATCTTGACTGAGTTATGAATTTTTGAATTTTACTCAAAATGGGCAGAAATGGGATATTTCACCTACTGTATGTTATCACTAAGTTTTTGGAACTGTTTAGAAATACAAATATTACCGCGAAACTCAGCATGATCGATTACCCATAGCGCATACGTCTTTAAGGCTACCAACAGTCACCGAGTGCCAGTGCTGGGACTTGTAGGGAATCTGATACAACGCCCGAACCGCTGAAAATCAAGATCTCGCTTTTTCCCCATTTTGAAGAGGACATCCCAGGCTATCAGTCCATGAGAAAAAAGCAATACAATCCTATTGGAAAATGTTTACAGACGGCATAGTTTTCCAAAGATCTCTTAGAAAACCTGCTCCAGAAAACTGTTATGAAAAAACTTTGGTTATGGAAATATGCCCCCAAGTTTCCTCTTTCCACTGGTGAAAATCGGAGCTCTCTAGCTCTTTTCTATCAAAAGATATTCAAAACACAACCAAGTGCACGGTGTTTTGACGCCGATAATAGAAAAATGTTTTGCAAATCTGGAAAACAAAGTAGTGGTAGTTTGCTAACCCGTGTTTTGTGATACTCCTAGGTACACACTATCGATAGATAATAAGAAAAAATCTAGGTGTTTACCTTTTGTTTCAGTCAAATTTTTTCACAAAAACGGTACTATTTTTATCAGAATCACTCATATATAGAAAACATTCATAATATTTTCCTATGTGAGTTATAGACATTTTTGAACTCGACATTCATGACGCAAGTTTGCAGTTTTTGTGGTTTCTAGGAAGACATTTTATCATTACGATTGTGCTGTTTTAGAGTAGCGACCATTAAACGAAGTTAAATACAATCGTTCTCATTACTAGCAACGGTAAAGTGTGATCCCTATTTGATTATCTCTGTTTGGGTAAATTAATGATAAAAACTAAAAGTTCTGACTATTTGAACTTCATGAAGTGTAGGAAAAAGAATAAGAATCAAATGAAAAGTAAAATAGAACTAAGTTACCTAAGCTTGTTTATGTTTTTTAGTAACAAGAAACAGCAGAGAGAATTTTGCTCATAGTTTTTCAAACTTTTAGTTACAATGCTTACCTACAGTTACTGCTATTTAGTTTATTTTATCTCGTGTACTTCTCTAGCAAAACAATGAACCATGAAAGAATAGGAAAAATCATTATTCGTAATTTAAAATATCTGGCCATATGTCATATTGACAAACGTCATTAACATTCATTCTGATCCTATATCTTTTTATACTTTTAGAAAAATTGAACGTCCGCATGATGATGTTACGTCAGTCATGTCGTACACAACGTCAAAAGTCTGATTTGAGTATAAAAGATAATTCAATATCATCGAAAAACGTCATTTACGGATTATCAAATAGTGAAAGAAACGATGGTGATATTTTTATGAGAGCAAGTGTTGATAATACAAATAGTACACAATGTTTTGAAGTTGAACAAGAAGAATATACTCAACAAAAACAGCCAACTCCAAGTGAGTATTTACTTTATAAATACTTAGAATAGGCGGAGTGCGTCAATTCTTGAGTTTAATCAAAAATTGTTACCCTGAAGTACTAATCGGATAGGTATTCACTTGCTTGATGCTGATCCATTCTTCACCTAACGTATATGCTATAGAGTTTCATTAATAATTCTTACAATATTTAAATATTTCAGATACAAACGCTTTGTTAAATTTGACACGTCCTAGTTCTCCAATAATATGTAAGTTAAAAATGTTCTGAATTTTTTATTTTCGATATTTTATTTTCTCTTTTTTCATTTATAGTACGCAGACGAAAAGTAAAGTCAAAATCGACGAAACCTGTTCAACAACCACTTCAGACATCAATAAATCAACAAGACGTTATCAAAAACGATAGAAAATTGAAACGAAAATTACAAGATAGTAAAAATGATAACGATGATTTTATTGTGTCAAAACGAAAACGAACAAAAACACCATTTGTCAAAGATTTAATGGTTAAAATACCATATAAATTAGTTGAAAATTTTATGAATGAATATGAACAAAAATTAAAAAAGCGTTATAAAACATCGAAGAAACAAGGATCTCTTGAGACATTTATGGTTAAAGAATTGCATAAATATGTGTCATCATCAAAAAAACCGTCAAAAACAACAACAAGAACAACAGATGATGACGATGATGATTTTGTTGAACCAAATAGATTTCGTACGATTCAAAAACATTTAGATAAACAAAAAATGAAATTAAAGAAGAAAAGTAAAACAAATTCACATTGTGATAGTTTTATTGATTCTACGAAAGATAAAAATCAGTCAACATCGTTAGAAAAACAGGCTCGTCGTTAATTAACAGTTTTATAAGTTACGTTTATGTTCAAGGTTCGAAGAGGCAATTTTATTTCTGTGAGAAACACATGGAATCAGTGTGTATAAAAACTAGAGTGTTTCATTGTGTACCATATGTAGAGAGAATAATATAACTTTCACGACAGGAGATTTTTTGTAAACACAGACCACTATGTTTTGGAAGTGGAAAGAGTCAAATTATTGAAAGTATCTTATCAGTTTCTACAGTATAAGATCCTCATAAGTTGATTATTTAACGTTGTTATTGTTGTTTAATTTTAGTAGACTCGGCGTGAACAAGTTTTAGCATAGACACTAGAAGTAATTCATTTTATGTTTCTTTTGACGTATTTGTCCACTATTTGTATGTGTGTGTGCGTATTTATTCATATTATTGTTCTTATTTATTTTTCTATAATAGTCTAGACGTTCTGTTTGTTTTTTAACTAGGTGCTTTTTATGCGTGTCTAACATAGTGTATATTATTTTGTTTTGCATTTCAGCAATACTGACTGATTTTTTTTCTTTGATTTCTTGTTTATTGACGGTACATTACAGTATTAGAAGGATAACAGTAATAAAACAGATATATGTATACCTAAGAATACCATGATCTGAAGTAAAATTGTTATTGATATCATCTTACTGTCCTTCGATACATTCTTTTTTAGTGGAATGTGTCGACTGAAATAGCTTGAAGAACGATCTGAAAATTGTATTTTCGAATGTAAGTGCTTTTTTGAGAAAAGATATTTTTTTATGGTAAGGATGAATATGAGATTATGACATTCCATAATAATTTTTATAATATTCATTGTTAATAAAATAACATTACTATCGCATCCCATTCAAAATATAATGAACTCTGACATTTTTTGAAAATATTTTGATAAAAACTGATAGAGACTCTTGGTTCTCACCAGTGGTTGATCCAGAATTATTCTTTGGTACGTGCGATATACGATAAAAGTGTGACATACGTGCGGTCATCATAGAAACAAATTATTCTAAGAAAGTTTTGCTGGGAAAAAACAATTTTTGGTTAAAAGCTCGTACCGCTTGTGGGCTGGATCCGCCACTGGTTCTCACAAATCAATAGACAAGACCGAGAGACATTGATGTATGAAAGGCTTAGAACCAAGTCTCAACCACTACCTGCAAATGACACGAGTGAAAAATGGCAAGATTTCCATTCAATGATAAAAATTTAATAACCTACGTTGATCACTGTTCGGGTGTACTGGGACTTCTTCTGAGGCATTCCTACCCGATGATCTTGAAGTCTGAGAATCTCAAAAATAACTAGAACATAGGCTATCAGCTGTGTTGAGTCATACAACAATGTTTATTTTCATTAAAAATTACAAAAGTCCAGTGGAAATCGACTTTGAATGAAGTAATCCACTTTAGGTGATTTCTATACAAAACTGGAAAAATCATAACTCAAAATACTTCATAGGGTAACACATGGTTTATTTTAGCTGTTTTTCAATATCAGAATACAGTAATCTCAATGAAAATGTATTGGATCTTACTGAATTTGCTAAAAATTTCGAAAATACGTCTAGATCCTTTTCGCATTTTGAACCACATCATCGCGGAAGACATCTAAAATGAGATATAATTTGAAATTTTGAAGTTGAGTGGAATTAAAATTAAATAATTCTTCAATTTATTCATCAAAAGTTAATTCAAAATATATCGGAGTTCATTTTTTAGAGACCAGTAATTTTTTAAAGAGATTCGGTAAAACTTGCTAATAGATAATTCATTGATTTTTTATAATAAGATAGATACGTCGCTATAATGTTTTTAAAGGGCGTGGGAGGAGCTATCAGACAAAAAAATGTTATTCTGTACCCTCTTCAGATGTTTTCTCATCCACAGAAGTCGTGAGAATGAAGATATTTTTTCGAAAATTCAAGGTAAAAGTATTGAAATATATTTTATTGAATCTAAAGTGTTCGAAGAATTTGTAACTTCAAATATAAAGAGTTAATGTTGTATGGAATTACTATGGTTTTCTTTTGTTTACAGTATATCTATTAGTCAAATCTAGATAACCCTAAAGTTGAAGTTAGTATGTTTTAACTTGATTCATATATTATTCTTTCTTTATACCTTATTCAATATTGTTTAAAATACTATGGGATAAAAAAACGCAATCCTTGAAAATTTATTTATACGTTTCTTATTTCTTATCAAATTTTAACCGGAAAAATTTCCTTATGAATGAGGTTGAGTCGTTCATTGTCTACACACCAATATAAAAATTTCATGAAAATTCATATTAGTTTTTCAGATATATTTAAATGGAAGTTGAGTTTTTTCATTTCCGTTAGTTTTATTTGATTCCTATTTTATATCGGAAGAAGGCTATACAAGTAGACCACAATAGTAGAGTTAAACGATAATGCATAGTGTTTGCTCATTAAAAAGTTATAAAGTATAAAGAAGGAATGTATATCAAATAAAAGTTACAATGACATAACAATCCAAACGTATGGTAATCATTTAGTGTATCGTTTCCAAGATAGAGGTCTGCGGGACGGTCCCAGTCCCGGTCTTGCCGGACTTTTTACGGAACCGGGATCTAGAAAAATCTTTTTTACGAGACCAGGACCGGAACTGGGATCTAGAGGTTTGTGGGATGGTCTCGATCTCGCAGGGTTTTTAATGGGACCGGGACCAGGTTTTCTTGAAAATAGTCTTGTATAGAGCATAAAAATTTCTAGTCTCTGTGCTTGTTTGTATGTAGGCACTAGTTCTACGAGAAAGAACTCATACAAAATTCTAAAAGTCTTCAACTGATACCACCCACGTATGCTGCTCCACGAGCCACATCATAACGCACTGACTTTCAAATTATCAGCGCTACTTTGAAAAATATTTACGGGATCACGAGACCGGAACCAAAAACGAGTTCTTTCTACGGGATCGGAATCGGAACCAAAAATTTTTTTCTTCACAGGACCGGGACAAAAAAAGTTTGGTCCCTCAGATCTCTATCCTATGGCTCTACTATTTCTACGTATTGTCCATCTTCTCTCTAGGCTATGAACTTAAAATTGAGAGTAAACAAGAAATAAATGTAACATCTGACGAACATTTTAATCCACTTTTTTTCACTGCGAGAAATAAATATAGATGTTTATATTATCAACAAGAACAAATATTACACGTACTTTATAACAACTAAGTGGATATTATCTCTTGAACAACAAAGAAGAAAGACGGATTTCACATAACAATAAATATATTATTAGTAACGAAACAATTGACGATCGGTAATTATTGTTCTTGTCATAGAGAAGGTGCTGTTTTTTAACATACACAGCATCGAATCTCTAACTTAGTAAATGATAATCTAATAATAATAAATAATGACAGAGCGTACAAACTGTTATATATATATAATACACTTCTCTGTTTTGTACTACAACATAATAGGTTTAGTATCCCTTCGTCTTATTTTTTTTTTTTTTTTTTGCTTCTCATAAATACGAGATGATTATTATTTTGACTTTGCATTATCATAAACGACGCAAGCAGAAAAAAAATTTTTTTTTTCTTCTTGTTTATTGGTGGTAGTGTACTAGTTTATTAGAAATTTGTTCGCATTTTGTCATCAATATCATCACTTTTATAATGAGACAGATGCACTACTATTATACATGTGATTAAGTCTTTACTTCACTTGATAAAATTCTTATTTATCTTTATATGAAGAACAAATTTTTTTAAAAGAAAAAAGTATCATTTCAAGATACTTTTTTATATTATTTTATTTAAAAATTAATGAGATTAAAATTCGTACGTATTTAGATATACGTTTAATGATTGAGAATTAATTTATATTATCTATTAATAATCAGGTATATATTATTTTTATATTTCAATACTAACTAATGTAATGAAGAATATTTAAATAGATTAAAATGATTTTCGGTTAATAAGATATGAATATGATACGTTGAATCTTGATTGATATAAAAGAGTTTAGCCTTTTTATTTTGAGAAAATTTTATAGACAAGTAGTTAAAAATTTACAAATTTTTTTAATTTAATAAATCTTTAATGCAGTTAATTAGTTGTTTGAAACACAATACGATTGAATAAATAAACATCATTGATTGATTATGGTTTGATGATGGAACTCCGATAATTAGATAAAACAAAAGTGAGAAAATATTTGAAATATCTTAGTTGCTATAAAAACATCATAAAAAAAACGATATTGAGGAGTATGTAACTCTTGATCGATCGATCTATCTTTGACTTACAATTTCTCTGTGAAAAAAGAAGCTTGTGTGACATAGATTCTGCTACATACAATCTTTTTCATACTAAAGTTCTTATCTGAGTAGGAGTGGCAGCCGTCTTTTCTCTGAATTAAAATGGGAACTAAAAATTTATTCTTGTTTAGAATTCTCAATTAACGAGTGATGCAAAAATTCTACGGTTTTTTTTAATTTTTAATTTTATATAGCATTTCGATGGAACATCGTCGAGACTCGATCTTTCTAATGTTAGAAAGAGAAAAGTATCTAATACAAAAATATATAAAAATGTTTTCCAACAACTATAAACATTTTAGAACTAAAAGATATCTTTTTATTCGCTTTTTTTTGTCCGGGATTTTATAACGTAAGAATGCATTATACAAAAACAAATTTTCTATGTATTGTATAACGGTCGAAATGAACGAACGCTTTTCTAATATTTTTATAGCACTGTCAAATTTTGATTGCTGACGATCACAGTCGAAATAAGACATTCTACTGTGAGATAGAAGTGGCCAGAAACTGTATATTTTTTGTATACAAAAGAAAGTTTATTGGATTCTCTTCAAAATGATAATATTTGGAATAGAACACAGCTGCTCTGTAAGATATTATGAGAAAAACTTGTTTTCGTGTTGTAAATGTCAAATTGAGTTTATAGTCCAATTATCTTCTGTTCAGTTTCTTGTTTTAAAAGGCCAACTTTTTGATATCATACGAAAGTCTTCGTTGTAATGGATACCTTGATATACATTGTGCTCGAAAATATCGAAAGTGGATAATGAAAAAGATCAAAACAACTACATATGGATGCAAAAACTATGATTCCCAAGCAAAAACGACCCAATTTTTTGGGTTATTTATCTAGATTCAGATTCACATACATCTAGATGTACGTGGAGCTGAATCTAGATAAATAACCCAAAAAATTGGGTCGTTTTTGCTTGGGCTAAAGTTGCGGAACAGTTTTCTGATGTTTTTAGTTCTAAAATTTTGTATAGTTATTGGAAAACATTTCTAATCAAACATTTTTATAAACTTTTATATTAGATACTTTTCTCTTTCTAAGAAAAGAAAGATCGAGTTTCGACGAAATTTCATCGAAATGCTATATAAAATAAAAAATTAAACAAAGTCCAAACTTTTTGTATCATCCATTATGCTATTTTCTATTCTTATGACATAAAATTTCCTTGAAATCATAAAATTTGTTTCTTTATCATTTTCCAAATATAATCCGTATATAACGTGTAGATTGAATTTGTGTAAATGCAGAATATTTTGAACAAGTTAGCTCGGAAGATTCCTTCATATTATGACATCTTATCTTTTTTTAATATGATTTCTAGCACCTTTATATTTTTATGTATTATCTCTTATCAATAGATAGGTGTCTGGAATAACATAAAAATATAAAAGAACAGAAAGAAAACAATCACCGTAGGAAACTATATCTTCGTGTACTATTGGTGGTAATGAGATGAGTGCTTTTCTATGATTTGTATTATTATAAGTGTATACATATATATATATATAGTGTGATTCAAGGAATTTACTTTCAAATGACACTAGGAATGAAAAAATTGTTTTGATATACCATCTGTGATAATAAATTGTCTAATTGGACTGGTGATGAGTGAGATTTATTCAAGAACACATTTATTTTCAGTGATTTTATTTAAACTGTCTATTTCTGAGTAGAATCAAATTATTCTTTGACACTTGTGAACATATGGAAAAGACGATCAAACGCAAAAGATTAAATATTATTCTTGTCTAATCATCATGGACATACTTTTCTTGTATGTGGATAGAAGTAAGCGATATTATTGTGTTTGTATATATAAAAATATTAAGTTTAAAATATGAAATAAATAGATGATGATCTATCATCGAGATTATCATATGATTCGTTTTCTAAGACATCTATTGTATGGTTAATAAATTTTCTAAATTTTTAGTCACGTTCGAAGTAATTTTAGACAGTAATCAAATATTATAAAGAGATGTCGAAGTTAGTAAAGATTTTCTGATTTTTACATGAAGAAAATAAAACATTCATTTATCTGTCATAAAATACAGCATTTTGGAGATACAATACGAATTTGTTGTATTCAGATGTATTTCAATTATCTTGTCAGAAATAAGTAGAAGTTAAAGAAGACTGAAAATATTGAAAGTGCACGATCAATTTGATCTCTATAATATAATGTTTTTTTTATTATTTAGTGAAAATTGTGTCATGATATCATTATAAACTTATCTACAAAAAAAACAACAGTCCACAATAGACTAATCGTAAGTTTTCATTTGTTTTTGTTTTTGTTTTCTTCTTTTTCTCTACTTCAACTGTATCATCATCAGTGAGTGAGTCTGAATTGAGTAATAATAATGATAACACAACACATTTCATTAGATATGCGAACATGAAATAGAGCCGTATTTTTATTTAGTATCTTGTTGTATGCGTTGTCCTTTAATTGATGGATATTTATCATAATAATAATATCTCACAGAGACGAGAAGTATATATCATCCTTTTGTTATATGATTTACATCTTTTATTCTTTCAGAGCAAAAAATAAAAAAAAGAGAAAAAACCTCACAGAATCGACGACTTATTTTCAGGTGATGATAGTTAACAACAACTGAGAAAAAGATAATTTCTACCATTGCCTACTATACACAATAATTGATGGATTTCTTTTTTATACATAGAACTTTCATTTATAACTGTCTCCATTGAAATTTTTTACTAATTTAATAACAATATTTGTCAAACAAATTATTTATTGAGCGTAAGTTGATTTGAATTATATAGATTAAATACAAAATGTACTTAGTTTATTGTCATATCAAAGTTAGGGATGTTAAGCGTTGAGACCTGATCCAAGGTCGTTAATCTAACAAAAGTTGCTTGTTTTCAATATTCAAAATACCCAAGCACTATCGAGCGTCTACATTAGACTTAATCAATCTTAATTCTCTGTTCTATCTGAAATTAGTGCTAGAATTAATAAAATTCAGTAAAAAGGTGTCAGGCTTGGTAAGCCTGCTTGGAAAGTTAGCCATTGAATTTTATTAATTCTAGCACTGATTTCAGATAGAACAGAGAAAATTGATGAAGTCTGATCTAGATGCTCGATGGAGCGTAGAAGTTTTGAATATTGAAATCAAGCAACTATTGAGATCAGATCTCAGGGCTTGGTACATCCGTACTATTTTCATACAGAAACTTTTATTATTATCCTACGAAATATTGTAGTCTGACAACATTACAGTCTGATAACTGTTTTGAAAAACAAATGAATTATGAATCGGAACTTTTTTCTTCAATAGAAAAATACGCTAATTAAACTACTGGTTGTTGAGTACAATGTGGCATAGAAAATTATAAATAATGGAGCAGAGATTCTTGGAACTGCATACACGTTATAGATAAGGCTTCATTTGGATGATTGCACATTTCCTGCTCTGAATGGTAATTCCAATTAATATCAATCTGCTTCGATAATTATACAGCATTTCATCACTTTTATTCTAAGAGGGCATTGATGTAGTTTCTTCTTACCGAAAAGTTAGCTAATGATAAACTAAACAATTAGACATTAAACAAAAATCAGGAAGTAAAAGGGCGTATCTGAAAATAACAAAGCTAGAAGATAATCTTCGTAACCAACATTACTTTTGTAACTGAGAATATAATTCTTATCGTACAAGATTGCTTATCGTTTTCTAAAGAATATACAACTCCAATCTGAACTTTTCTTGTCTTTTGAAAATATTTCTACATCGAAGAGTTTTGTTTTATTGATTGTATTGCCGTATGTTTTAATGAAACATTCTAAAATTTACAGCTTGTCTTCAATAGTAATGTTCCATCCATACCTCTCTTAATTTATGAATAGAAAATTTCGTTTGACAAGTCTGATCTTCGTCCGTGTATTTGATAGATAGAACATGCAAGGATTCATAATTATCTGCTGAAGGAATGTTTTCCTTTTTCTTTTTCTTATGCTGTTGTTGTTGTTGATATTTTCTCTCTTTCTCTCATTACAACAGAATAAAATTTTTTTTATGACCAAATATACATTAACAAGTAGTATAAGAACATATATACAGAGTAGGTATAGAAGTATAATAGATATGTCTTATTTTAAAATAATGACTTACAGACCACATTAGTGAAGTTCTCAACTTCACATCATGACAGTGCCAGAAGATACAATTTAGACGAAATATACGAAGTTGTTTGATAATATGAGAATAAAAATATATTTGTCAATATTATCTTGATGCTTGCTTGTATAAACTAAGAGTTTTTGGATTGTTAACATTTCATATCAAAATTATTCTATAAAGGCATTAAGATAACTTTTGGTACGTATTAAGTAGGAGAAGTGGATGATGGTTATAGTTTCAAAAACTTATACCAGTTTAGACTTTTCAAATGTACCATTTATTGATATTTACAATTCTATTTTTTAGTTTGACTATTAAAGAACCATGTCCGATCACACTGATTATTCTCCTTCACACAAAACAACACTAGTCAAAAATCCTGAAGAATTTTTACATTTTGCCAATGAAATTCTTCGTAATAAAAATCAAACGACAACACAAAATAATCCCGATCATAATTTAAAAGAAAATATTTCATGGACAAATATTCCTCGTCAACAATTTTTAGAAATACCAGTCACCACTGCTACCAACTCATTTCCAAATGGTTCAACAACAATTTCATCGGGACTATGTGTGTTAAATAATTTATGTCGTTTAATTGAACAAATTCAAACATTACGAACAGAAAATGAACATTTACGATCACGAATCGAAATAATTGACAATATTCATAAATTCCAACGTATGTCAGAACAATTAAATTTAGAAACTGAAAATATTTTATCAACAAAACGAAAAATAACATTGAGAGCATCATTGAAAGAAGAAAATACAATAGATGGTGTAGGAGGATCAAGAAAAAAATTAAAATTTATAAGAGATAAACTTCGATCCAATGATGATAATATACTAAGCGAAATAACGAATCAAAGTAATAATAATAACAATAATAATAATATGTTAAAAGCACCAACTGTTCGTGTGGGTTCAATCAAGAGACAAAATACAAATCAGAATAACGATCACCATCATAGTACATCAAGTAGGATTACATCATCCAGTGACGAACAAAATAGTAAGTATTTTATAACAACTATTATAGTGTATCTTCAAAAGTAGGGATATAGTATACTCATGTAAATAGTTAGAAGAACACAAGATTCTCTTTTCTCATTTTTTAAACTCTAATTCTACTACTTAATTGAGGTACTAGATATTTTTATCTAAAACTTAATGAATTCTTCTGTTATCTGAATCCAATATTCTTGCGCATATATAGAAGATTATTTTTATTCATAGTACTAATGTGGTGTATATACAATGTATATGCTCTATATAAAGATAAATACTGAAAATATAATAGAAATAAGAAGAAAATAGTATGTATATCTCCTTCTCTTTTTCTCGTCGCGAACCGGAAACAGAAGAAAAATATTAGTTTTGACATTCTCACTTTGTTGTATCTGCTAATAAAGAAAGCTCTCTTTTTTATAATAATGAATCAATAAATCTGAGTATATTTTTAGAGCATGATGAAAAAATAGAAAAATAAAAG
Organism: Didymodactylos carnosus; assembly: GCA_905250885.1. Lineage (NCBI taxonomy): Eukaryota > Metazoa > Rotifera > Eurotatoria > Philodinida > Philodinidae > Didymodactylos > Didymodactylos carnosus. Next base: position 4,710 of record CAJNOQ010004431.1, on the reverse strand, counting down.
AGTGGTTTGAACAATACCAAGGCGAAGAAAAATTATCTGTATTTAACCTCCTTGTCAGATAACAACTGTCATATGAAGATGAAATCTCTGCCTATTCAACAAAAACTTGTTGTCATACGCGTAATACATCATAATTTCGTATTTTCACAGTTAGAGAGAAGAAACTTGAAGAAGGCAGCATAACCGTACACAATAGAGTAGAGGGTCAGAATATGTTACTTTCTACTCCTCTAAAAATAACTTACATATTCGTTAATCGTTTATATTATTGTTTCTCTCTATAAATATTGTAAGATTTATGAGGAAAACGTTATTAATATGAAAGTATCTTCTATGAAAAATTCCAGTCTTCAATTTTGAGGGGCGATTGTTATAGCTTTTGTACTTTCTACTACTGTATTCTCTAATATCTACTGCTGTGTAGAGATTGCGATTAGTAGATATGTTGTGGAGAAAGTATAGAATTAGCAATTTTACAGAATCAGCGGAGAATCTGTAGAATCGCCGGTAATTCAATAGATTTCCTAAGAAGATCGGAGAAAGTACAGAACGGACTTTAAACTTCGCCGGAGAATATATAGAATAAATAAAAAGAAGATTTTCAAAATATTTTGAAAAGTTTTTTCGACTTACTGGCATTATCTTGCTGGGATTACTTACTAAGATTAATTCATAAAAAATGTTGTTAAATATTTAACTACAGCACTACTATTGAAAAAAGTTTCTGTCTTTTCTCCATTTATCATAAAAACTTCGTTCTTGCATAGATCGATACAAAAATGTTTGAAGAATATTTATTTAGAAGAAAACATGTAAATATTTTTTTCTCTCATCCCATTTAATGAATAATCAACACTAATTAATGTTAATTTGTACGCGATTATAGTTCCATCTCCAAAATAATGATTCAATAAAAAAAGTTCATGTAATACATTCATCGTTCATGTATACAGAAAATTTCACGGGCTTCAAGCCTGAAGTTCATTCTGTATTTTCTCCTTCTAGGAAATCTATTGAATTATTAGAAAAATTACTTTAGACAATCTATAGATTTCCCACTGATTTTGTAGAATCGCTAATTCTAGACGTTTTCTACAACAGATGTATTACTAAGTGTACGTTATAAGTATCACTTTTGTTAAACCTACGATTTAATGAAAACACACTATTGCATAAAGCCGTCCTCGATTTTAGTACAGACGTGCCTGTTGAAGGCTGAAGCTTAGAAAGGTGAACTAATACCTATATCTTCTCAGTCTAATGAGTATCTTCTTTTCGCGATATTCATTCAGAGAACTTTTCATTTTTCAATATCCTCTTAGTTTGTTAGTTTAGTTTTAAATTTTGTCTCTTTGATTTACATGGTCTTATTTTCCGATTCTCTTCTTTTTTTTTTTCTCTCTACTATATTTAGTATTTTTATCATTCAAGATTTTCATTATTCATTAGTTATTTTAAAAAGATATTCATGCTATGTGATGATTAGACGCATGATTACGAACAAACAATGGTAGAGAAATTATTATTTTAAAATTCATAGATCTTCTTTTGTTCATTCGTCCTAAAAACTTAACTGCAATGATTTCGAGATTGTGAAAAGACGACTCTTTTTTCCTCGTAGGCTTATATCACTGAATTTCGTAGTATAAAAGAACCGCTACTCAATCCCTTTATCCTTTGACATCATTCCGTTTGACTGTTTTTTAACAATATTTTTCAAAAATTAAACGTAATTTTCTTCTTTTTGCTCGACGAGACAACATTGACAAGCTTTGTTTTATTCAGACAGTTTGATATTCGTGTTTTGAAGTAATACAAAAATTTGACTATGAGTTTCCTGTCACAGGGCATCTCAACATAATATCGTACGTAGTCCGAATGATAACATATTTCTAAATGTTTCATAATGTCGAGATTATATTCTATGGGTACCTGCCGAGATTACCATCTGTTTTAGAAATGATGTCATCAAATTTTTCTTTTCTTTTTTTTTTAAAGTAGTTGTTGATCCTATTACTGTCAAGACGACTTCAAACTTGTACATTGATGAAGTTACAGATGAATCAGGTTAGTGTTCTAAAAACCAAGTTTCTCTCATTCTTCTATAAGACTCTTGCTTTATATTTGTATTATTAAAGGTTCAGTACATTCCACATTTCGCGTCAAACCTCAATGGAATAATTGGAATAAAGTGCGACACGTCTTCAGAGTTTATACCGAAACGTTAAGACGAAAACGAAGTATAACAGAGGTTAGTTAAATACATAATTAAATTGTGTTTTTTTTAATTCTATTCAGTTTCTTTTTAGATTGCCTCTTCACCAACTACAAATAAAATAATGAATTCAAATATGTATGGTTCAATTAAAAAAGAAAATTTAATAGTACCGAGAATTGTTTGTTCATCATTTGAAAGTGATGATGAAAATAATCCCCGTAACCACGATATCAATGATAATATCCACGTATTGCATCGTGAAGAAGATGTAGAAAAAAAATTTACTCGAGAAAAAATGATGAGTACTGATACGGCAAATTCGTCGAGTACAGACAGACAAGATTCGGTGGAAACTCGATATGATACACAAGAAGATTTGACACGATCATTAGATCGAAAGCAATCAAAAATCGGTAATCGATGATGTATAGTACTATATTAAATGTAAATATTTTCAATTTATATTCTTGTAGCTCGATATGGACGAAAAATAAAATCAAAATTGGATAATGTTAAAAAACAATTTGAAATTTCTGGAGGACAACGACGTAATTTCACATCATTCGAAGAGAATAGTATTGATCATTATTTCAACTAATGATTGATATATGATTAGATTTTTGTACTTATAGATACTCTACACAATCAAGAATTAAAAATAACATTAGCACCAGCACTAACCAAAGAATATCGAAAAAAAATGCAAGAATGGGAAGCAATGCAAAAAATGAATTTTTTAGGTATAAAATATTTATTATTAAGAGTAAATTGATTATAGTTGATTTTTTAGTTAATTATCGACGACAATCGACTGGCAAGATTGATGCTAAACCAAATTCCCGTAAACAGTCGAGTGAAAAAACTACAGAAGGAATCAATAATATAATTCGACAAACATCATCTCATCATACACTATCACATTTAATAGTTAATACTCCTGATGTTGAGATGAATTATATCAATGGTGAAAATGATTTTACTAATCATGTCGATGGTGGTAATGATGCTTTGTTTGATAAACCTTTATTATCTCCAAATCAGCGTACACAAATGGTTCATCAATGGCGAACAATAATGAATGAAGAAATAACGTTGAGACACTATTTAGAATGTATCGAGAATAAAATGACCTGTTTAAAACTTTTGGAACGCGAATTAAAATCATTAAAAACTACAATATTTTGTACAAATAATGAAAGTGATGAGGATGAAAAATCTCCGACAACGGGAACAAATAATACTCACCGAATAAAACTTAATAGTTTCGAACAGTTAAATAGGTTGAACACTTGTCAAGGTAAAATATTAACTGGTAGATAAAGTTTTATGAAGCTTTTTGATTTTTTTTGCTCGATTGCTAGAGTGAAAAGAAATCTGAAAATTGATCTGAGTAGTCGAAGACGTTTTAAATGAGAAGTAGTGTGTGAAAACTGCGTCAAAACTACCGAAAAATCACCGGACTTTCGGACCGGGCCGAAAGTCTGGAACAAAAAGTTCGTGGGCTAAAATTCAAGCCTCCCGTTTTTGCAAACAACTCGATTGTATAGAGTAAATATTTTTTGAAAGAAAACGCCGTCTTTGGGTTCCCTATGACATTTTTTTCTACACTAAGCATATGAAAGATCCCTAGCTGCCATTTTTTTGGATTTTGAGAGCTCTAAAACGGATTTTTTTAAAAAATAATTACTCTATACAATCGAGTTTACTAAAACTTTCGAATCGAATCTAGGGATTGGTTTCTTCAGCAGTTTCGATGCAGTTTTCATACACTACGTCTCATTTAAAACTCCTCCGACTACTCAAATCAATTTTCAGATTTCTTTTTACTGTAGCAGTTGAGCAAAAAAAATCAAAAAATTTCGTAAAACTATGTCAGTTACTTGAGACAGGCTCAAAAATCATATTACTATATCTTCGTATATTTAGATAAGGATAAAATTCAACGTTCTCGGTCGCTGGAAACATTGGAAACAGTTTCTACTTTGTGGGTATTGGCTGTGCGTAGTGCTGCCTATTCCGATATACTCGATGGAACATCGGGTACAAGGCCTTTAATACGAAATATGGACTTTTTTCGACAATTAGATAAAATTCAAGCTGGAAGAAAACTATTTGGTGAAAGTTTGATTAACGATATACAAGCAATAAGAGAAAAAAGGTAATTTATTTCTTTGTTAGTTAAACATTGCCTTCTCATAGAACATTTCAATTTATTCCAGACTAATAGGTGTCAACACAATTTCTGACCATGCTAAGGCTGAATCCCAAATACCAAAATTGTTTGTACAAAATCAAAATCACAAGAGGTTAAACGATGAATTTACCTCTAACAAACGAAATGAATATCGTGCTCAACTAAAAAAACATTTATCAGATCCAAAAGAATTTCCAAATTATTGGGAAGTAAAAGATAATGTTCGAATACTCACATCGTCTCTGTCTCCAAATCAGACAGAAATCGAACATATTGAATCACTCATTGACGAAAATAA
>CAJNOQ010004430.1:0-17534 GCA_905250885.1 Didymodactylos carnosus | reverse complement strand
CCACGAAGAAAAGGATTTTTGAAGTTCGGAATGTGTTATTCGGAATCAGCGTCCAAAGACGAACCAGAATATGTATTAAAATCGAAAAAATAAAATTCACTTGAATTTTGATCTAGCTGAACCTTAATCAACTCGTCGAGCTCTACAAACTGATATGTATCCCATTCAAAACGGTGATTCACACTTGGGAACCTTCCCTCGTTAGTAATTAAAGATATTACTTTATCATTCGTTTACATAGTAAAATAAAGTTTAGATTTTTCTCTATTCTCCCAATTTTTTATCTTCTAAATGAACTGTTAATTTATTGCACAATGACATCTGCGAGTATCCTGCTGTTATAATCCATCGTTATTGTATCGCTGTTTGCTCAAATTCTAGTGAAAACTGACTCCACTTCGAAACACAGAATATATCGATAGTTTCATATCTACTAGATTCATTTTTTGTTCTTGTTTCCTAGCTCTGATACTTAATGTTTTCTTAATCTGATGTAAAAGTTATCGTTAAATAGTGTTCTATTTTCTTTGTTTATTTTAGTCACATTGATGCCACGCGTGTTACCCATTCGTCCTCATATTTTATGTTGTATTGTTCGACATATTGATTTGAAAACACCTGGAAATATGAAAAAATTTCTCAATTTACAAGTAGGTTGATTATCATTTTAGCTTTTTCTTTTCTTCTAATTAACTATTTCTTTTTTTTTTGTATTTAGAATGAAATTCACGATGATCTATGTGTTAAACGTACAGTGGCTACAATCGCTACACATGATTTAAATTTAATTAAAGGTGATTTAATTTATGATGCATATGATCCAGATGAAATTGGAGTGAGTATTTTATAATAGTCTCTTTTCTCTATTTTTTCTCGTTGTTTGTAGTTTATTCCTCTAGGACGTAACAAACTAATTTCAGCTCGTGATTATTATGATCAATTATGGAAAGAGGCTGAACAAGAACGTAAAGCAAAAAAACGAAACCAATTGTCGGGAATAAACAAGTTCGTTAAATTAACGACAAAATAACTGCAAATATATGATTACCTCTTTTTTTTTTATTGTTTAGATATTTAACTCTACTTACTGATAAACAATATTTTCCATGTTTGGCTGATAGTGAACGGTTTGTTATTTCATTACCACCATTGACAAATTCTGAGAGAACAAAAGTATGTGTTCATATTTTCCATTTATTACTCGTTTTTGATTTTAATATGTCGATAACGATCATTTTTAGATCACTTCTCAAACACAAGATATTCTAATTGAAATAACAAGTTCTCAGACAATTGATGCTTGTAAACGTGTTATGAATGCATTATTACGTGGTATGTTAAAAATACAATTAGGAAAACAAAATGAAAAATTAAAATCATCAAATTCTGATAATATAGTGGAATCAAAGTTTAATAGTTTATCTATAAATGATGATAATAATAAAATAGTTTCACAAATTCATCAAACATTAATTTTACAACAGACTCGTATTGTTGATCAAAATGGTACATTGAAAAATGTTTATCCATCACGTACAGATTTAGAATGGGTACAGAATGAGGCAAGTGTAATTATTGAAAGAACAGTAGAATGAGAGATAATTCTTTCTCTTTTAATGTTTTGCTTTTGTGTATGTATGTTCTATGTTAGATGAACTGTAATGTATGTTACTTTTAGTTTGTAGTATACAACAATAGAAAACCTTCTGTTATTTTTGGCAATAAATGGCAATGTGTATTTCTCTAATTCGTCTTTTTTCATGGATTGATATAATTTTATTTTTTGTCTTACACACAAATATTCTGTTGTGAGATCACGAAAGTGATATGCTTCACATTAGAACTTAGAAGAATGTATCATTTCCTTAGAGAGAGTAATGGTACTCGTTTTTCAGTTTTACTTTGATTTTTAACTGATGCAGCTTTGAAAATCCATTTTTAGTTGACCTATTGCTGCATCTTACATTCGAAAGTTTAATTTTTATATCTGAAAAAGTTACTTAATCCATTGTCAAGAAATTTGCTGCTAAATTCAAAGATTTTGTGATCAAACTTCTATTAAACGTCGTTGTTACTTAATAGTTACTGACATTAAGCACATCTTGATCGAAAAATGTCATTATTTATGGCAATAACATTTAAAAAAAAGCGATAGTAAACTTTTCCCCTAACAGAAGTAACTCTATATTATCTCGCGCTATCTCATTTTACTGTTGTTTTATTTTTCGGTCAGTTTAGTATTCTGTTTTTATTATTTTTAGATAGACTGATAATAATGTATATATTCTAAATGTGTTCATTATACTTCGATTTTCTAAATGCAACAACGGCAAAATTATCACGATGAAAATTATCATTTTCAATCATCATCTACTTCTCAACAGCCATTATCATCATCCCTATCTCAATTAAATTATCATTCTCATCAGCAAAAACCATCTTCATCCAGAATGGTCTTTAATAATAGTACAACGAATGATTTTCGACTCGATATGCATCATCCATCAGCATCATCATCATCATCTATTCCATTAATTCAACAACAACAACAACAACAGACAGAGACATTTGTTGTTGACAATGTGCCATTACCCTCTGTTGAGACAAATGTCGATATCAGTAGAACAACAAGTGGTGGAGCAAATGATGATGAAACATTACATATGAATATGAGTGGTCAAACAGGTGGAATAAGAACCCAGGGGAGAATTGATGTCAACGGTGATCATGTACAACAAATAATCAATGTTTTAAAAGAAAATTTAACATCAACATTTCCATTTGCATTAATACTTGTTTTAAAAGCATTCTATGATCATAGCACTGGTAAGTAGCAACAAATTATTGTTTTTTAAACATTTAAATATAGAAAAAATAATTATTAACTGTATTTAGGTATATTAATGTTAGTATTTTTCTCTGCCAGTATATATCATGCAAATACAGTTATTGTAGAACAAGCAGTACTAAAAGTATGTCTTATTTTTATTTGTTTTTCTTCTTCAATGAATATAATACGTTGTATCCATTTTTAGTCTACTCGTCGTTTATTTCCAATTATTCGTGTTATATCCATATTAACTGTTAGTTTAGTGTTATTCCTATATTTATTTCGAAATGAAAAATTTTACAATAGGTAATTAGTATAATTAAATTAATTACTTATCTATTTATTTCTATTCTATTGTTGTTTTTACTTTTCAGTTTCATATTTTATTTACCAATATATCCTAAATGGGATCTGTGGACACTATTATGGGTATTATTTTCGACATTTTGCATTGTTAAAATGTTTGTCATGTTACTAAAAGCTGTATTAATTTTATTACCGAGTAATAATAGTAAACAGTTCATTTCATATCGTAATCGTGGTTGTTATTTTTCGATTATTGAATATACATCACAATTTTATATTAGTTTATTGACAATTCGTCCATGGATAGCATTTATCCTTGGTAATAATTAAAACTAACAATGAATGATGATGAATTTTTAAACGATTTTTCTTTTAGATGGTAATGATCACAGTATACTATTCAGTGGGGTGATGCTTATATTTTATGGAATCATCAAAGTAAGATAAAAATGTTTTCTTTAAAAAATTAATTTTTTCTTAACTTTTTCAGATTTTAAGTTTAAAACTAAATTTATGAGTACTAATTCATATTTATACAAAATTCAATTGGTATTTTTCGATTGTTTTAAATTTTAAAATACTATAATTAGGCATTTACCCTTTTTCCCAATCAAATTGGTTATAAAGTACAATATATTAAAGATTTCTAACGACTTAATTTTGTAGAGAAAACATTCATCTACAGAATGAGATACGATGGAAATCTTCATCTCTTCTCATTTTTGTCACAATCATTTCTTGGCAAAGAGCTATAATCAGTATCAGGAGCGGATGGATCGTCGGTCGATTGATAAACATTTTTTTATCTAACTACTGAATACATCATTTTGTAGAGAAATGCTTGCTCTACAAAATTCAGTAATTAAAAAAGTTCTAGAAGATCAAATTTACGTTATAAAAAAGCTTTTTTTGAAAGAAAAATAAACACAGAATTGCAACCGGTAAATATCAGTGTATATCGAACTATAATGGACTATATTTTTCAAATGATAAACTGTTTCCTTTTTATAAATTAGTATGATAGTCCTTACATATTTATATATTTTAGTCTTATAATGTATATAAATCAGTTGTGGCATTGAAACAAAGAATTCATGAATCTTTACAATCACTAGTAAGTGCAAAATAACTCACGTGTATTACACTTTTATTATGATCTTTTTTCTCTCTCTAGCCATTTCCATATGCCACATCCAGTGAATTAGCACATGTAGAAAATATGTGTCCAATATGTCGATTTGAATATCAAGATGCAATACTTCTTCCATGTAGAGTGAGTATTTTATCCAAATAGTACAGATGATTCTACTGTTTTCTTGTTCTTTTTGTGAAAACTTCCTAGGACTTGTCCATTTTCCGAAGGAAATGGAAGTTTGAAGTCTAAAGTTTATGTACGAAGATTTTTGTGGTGTGTAAGGGGTTTTTTGTCAACAGCTGTAAACGCTCGGGGTGAAATTGTAATTGATCAAATTTCAATATAAATTTAGTGTTTTACAGCTACTGAATGGACTAGTAACAGACAGTGTATTGTTGATCTGACGTTATTGGACATAAGTTTTAAAAATTATTATTATATCTCTTCATATGAACAGAAAAAAGAAGCTATTAATTAGAAGTTTCTGTCGCGCACTACTATTCTTGTTTAACTTCGTTCTATTTATACATGTTCTATGTTATAATTCAACAGTTCAATAGAAAGTTTTCACATTTTTGCTTCCTAGAAGCAACGTTGACAAGCTTTTATACTCTTTTACTCTTTGGATTCTTTTGTTGTAAAAAAAAAGTTCACGGAATGTCGAACATGTATTTCTCATATTTTCTAGCATATATTTTGTGAAGATTGTGTAACTGATTGGTTAGATCAAAAAGCCAGTTGTCCATTGTGTCGAGCGAAATTGACAATTAGACAGTCAAATTTTCGTGCTGGATCTACGAGTGGCTATTTAATATGGTACTAAAATTGAACAGTATGTATCATTGTATATGTAAATATATATATATATATATATATCAGACTAAAAAAATATTATTTTTTGATTATCTGATTTGCTTTTTTTTTTTGGAGAAAAACTTATACAATTCAGAAGTTTTTTTTAAAGTTTTCTATCTTCTATTTTTTAAACTGTTTAATTTATTTTTACACGAACATGTTTTGTTTGGTTCTTTAGAATGTCTATTAAACTTGAGACGAAAATTATTAAAATTGAGAGTTAAAAAAATGGGCTTGATGTTTATTATTTACTAGCCTAAAGAGCAATAGTGGGTATCAACACTGAAATAGCGCTTACATACCGTAAATATCTCAGATATGGTAATTAATACACAAAAACAACAAACGTTATAAAAACCTTTTTCTCAGCATTCTCGTTCAATGTGCAGTAAAAAAGAAAAAAAAGAAAGAAAAAAGGAAGAAAACAACAAATATGTTCATATACACTGTTAAAAACTAATCTAATATTATAACATCACTTTGTCTTTCTAATGACATTATTTTTGGATAATGATCATCTGAAGGTATTTCATAGACATCAGGTGACATTGGTTGTTGTTCAATACCAACATAAATTGTCTGTAATATAGTTAATTCACGTTCTTGTTGATGTTTTAATTCAATACTGTTTATTTCTCGTTGACGTTTAACTGAATCAGGTAAAATTATTCGTATTAAATTTAATGGAGATGTTCGCGCTTGTTTTAAATAATGAAATTCTTGAACATTGTCCAATTTTGACATGGAGATTTTTTTATTCACATTATTTGAATAATGAACATCAACATGACCATCTTGCTCATATAGTCTTACTTCTACTAATTTTGTTGCCCAAATAACTTTCTTCTTTGTGGCTGTTGAACTTCTTATTATCGATGGATCGATCAAATTACTTTTTTTCACTAACACAAAAACAAAAATATAAACTTTTTTCGATAATATTAATTATGAACATTCATTCTTACTTAATTTTACACTTGATATAGGATCATCTGACTGAACCTGTGACCTTTGTATATCTGTTTTGTTAACAGAGGGAGAAATCTAAATATAAAAAGTGTCAACAAAATCGATTTTTGGTTTGTTATGCACTACTATCCATCTTCTAAAAGAATATGTGCGCTTATTTTTTTTGAATAAAAACTCTTAAACATTTTAGACGATTTTCGGTTTTCTTCATTGTACACAGTCAGGACTTGACCGCTTCTTTTCTTTTATCAAAACATGGTGGAAAGTACTACCTACAGGTAGTGTATCTAATTAGCCTTTCAAGGAGTAGTTTTTTCCATCCAAAAACGTTTCACGTCAATGCAGGCTTTTCAGCCCAGAACGTTATCTATACTCTAATTCGGGAGCGCTAACTATTATAATCTGGCAGAGGGCTCAGTTTCTACCTAATAGAGTTATAGAACCTCAAAGACATATGGAAACATACGTCATTGTCCACATTCTCTCTCATGACAACGTTTATTTTCATTAAAGATTGTAAAAACCTTTAGCGGACAGAAACTAATTTTGGCTATTTTTACAGATAATTAAAACGTTCATAAATTCAAACTATTGACGAACATTTAGAAATATCATCTATTTTATCCGTACTGTAGCGTGGTGTTCAATAAAAGTTTCAAAAACCAATAGAAAATATTTTGATTTATAGAAAGATTTTCTGAAAACAAATTGTCGGTACAGATATAGTGAAAACTGAAAATCGCTATTGTTTGTCGTTCAAAAATTACTCAAAAAATAGCCACCACGTATATTTTGTTAAAAATTGAAGCGTACGTACTATTACTTGTTTGTCAAATGAAATAGTAGATACACCAATCGGAACAGAAGAAGACAAATGAGAGCCATTTTTACGTTGATGATATTCGTTAAGTGAAATATGTTTTTTTTTTGTTGTTGGTGTTGGATGAATAATGTCATTTAATTTTCGTTTTTGATGATTTTGCGAACGACGATTTAATGATAAAGTTGATAATGGTCGGTTTTTATCGTGGGAAAAAAATGACGATACTTGCTGCTGATGATGGTTCAGTTGCATTTTAACCGATTATGGACGACTATCTCTAGATATCTAAAATAAAAGTATCGAAAATATATGCATTCTTTTTGATAACATTTGCTCGAGTTCATCAGAACTTCACAAGAACAAAATAATCAACGTGTTCGCAGTTCTTAGAATGCTCATTTATAAAATCTAGGTAAACATTGACTTTTATCACTTGTTCCCTCTCAATTAATATCAGCTGACTTCTATCCTCCTTTATAAATGACCATTATATTACGTTTTGTTTAACATTGACCTCTAACTCAACAACTTTTACATGTTTTCTTCAACGTGTTCTCCTCCTATACTATCTCGTCGTAGATAACGATTTACATATCATTCTGTGCAAAAGAATATGAACGAAAATTACTGATTGAGTCGTTACCATCATTTACATCTTTGAACTGCTCTTATTTTACCTCTTACATCCTCTTATTTATGTTTTCTGTCTGAATAAATAAAAAGGAAGCAGACAAACATGGATTTTCATATCGTCAAATAAAAACCAAAAAAGAATGACAGACAAAAAGTAAACAAACGAACTTTAAGAGAAAGATAAAACACTGTTTATGTATCACTAACTTGTTCAACTCATTTTTGATATACTATCGTGTATTTAAATTGTTTACGATACAATCACTAAGAAACATTTTATTTTTTTTCACTATTAAAATGGAAAAAGATAAAATATCTCATTATGATCGAACGTCACGACTAATTTCATGATTTTTGATTATATAAACGAAACTAACTTGAGTTTACCAAAATAATATTAATTGTAGCAGGAAATTCTTGAGTTAACTTACATGAATAGTGAGAGAAAATTTGTAAGAGATCAGTTCTTGAATTCATTAATTTATCCATAATTTAAATCGAGTTATAATAATAAATGGCTTTAAGACAATTTTCTCTTCATCTAAAAATAAACAAACTAGGCAAAAATGTATGATGACATAAATGAAGTAATCTCAAACTAGCTGTTATTATTCTTTCGATAAGCAACTTCAAATTAAAGATAAATGATTTTTTTATCTCTATGTATTAGTGTATCATCGTTTATTTTGTAGTTTGGAGAGATGTTATCGTTCGCAGTATGTAGGAAAAGGCGTAATTACTTAGTGACGTAATAGGTATTTTTTTTGGCCCAGAAACGGTACTGACAATGTTGTGTACACGTCAAAGTGGCTTAAGGCAGTCAAAGAAAAGATTTCATTCGACTTAGAGTATTTTTTTCCGTGTTTCACAAGTAAAAAACACAGTAAAAAGAAGTTATTCTAGTTTAACACAGAAACATATCTGACTGTTCAAATAGCATCGCTAACTGTAATATAGTACATCGCTGTAATATAATACATCGCTAATGTAATATTTTCTTTTAATTCTCTGATCTTTCACGGTGTTTATCTTTCTTCATATGCTGTACTATCAACTGCCATCCTTTATTCCCACAATTTAATTTGCCCGTTTTACACACTGTACATACGAATGTTGGTTGCTTCCTTAGCATCTTGCTTTAACCATCGTCTCACAGAGACTTCATTTACTGTTTTCTGTCATCACGAGTGATTGAATTTTGTTTCCTATGAAGGCATTGAAAAAAAATATATCTGAAACTGCTTTTAGATCTAAAAATAGCGTGAATTCTAGTATTTTTGCTAAAAAATCTCGAAAAAAGAGGAGCATTACAAACCCAGACATCTGCGTTGCAGGCAGGAGCCAGTTTTTTAAAATGAAATGCTCATTTGATAAATCGAACTTGTGAATATACAATTTTAATGATGATTTATCATCCATGGACAACTCTCGATCTTGTAATTCGTTCATAGACATGGCCAACTAATGCTAATCTCTAGTTTAAATCTATCACTGACCATCAGATCAAATGATCGCATAACACTTGCGAATAGTTCGGTACGTACTAATGTTCTTTCCGTTTTGATAATTCTCAAAGTTTTAAGAACTTGACGAAGTTTCGCGCGTTTTTTCACTAGCTGCTCCGTTTCTTATTTCCGTGTATACAGGGTGAATTTGTTCGAGAAGTTGGTTTGTAAGAAAGCAACTTTTAACCATCATACACTACATTGAAAGTACTATATCTTGGTGAATAAGAGAAAATTCTCTCCAAACAACACTAATGTACACGTTTTTTTTCGGATTTAATGATTTCAACGGTTGCACTCTTCTCTTTGACAAGCTCGTTCAAATCACGTGTATTCATTATTCTACAGTTAGAAAACAATTAACACAAACTTCAGTCATTCTACATCAGAAAAGAAGTGTTCATTTTCTCTATGAATGAAGAACTCTCGCGCGCGTTAGCTAAAAATTCGTTCTTTTTTTCTGTTGCATGTATTTGTTTTCGTATTTACACTTGCCAGAAGATAGCACGTGCAAGTATACAATAAAATAAAGAAGAAAGAAATTGAATTCTATATAACCAATACTTCTTTAGACTAGATATCTATTCTTTCTGATAGCTAAATGTATCGTACATAATTCTTTTCTTATACAAATTGTCGAAGAATAACTTCAAATCTGGACTGATTAAAACGAATAATTTTCTGCTACCTATGTCCGTCCATATTCATGAACAAATAATCAAAACGAAGAGCTGTCCATCTTATTTATGCAGATCTCTGAATGGAGTAGTAATGGAACAATAGACAACAGAAATTTCGCTGAATACAAAGGACACGTTTTATAATTTAATTTCTCATACGTAATTTCTCTTTATTTCTAATGTTTTGACTTCCGTTGAATGTTTAAATTAGGCGTTGCTGTTCTGTTCGCTGATGCGTGTTGAGCTTCATTTTTTATAGTGCCATCCAAGGGCGTCATGACCGTGGGAACAGGGAAGGTAGCCCTTTTGCTTTTTAGTGTCTACTTCACAACTGTGAAGAGCTTATTATAATTTTGTAAAAAATTTACTCTGAAATCAGATATTATTACTACCTTATTCTCATTTCAAAGTATTTAACTTACTCTCATTTTGAAATTGAGTTGAACAGAAAAAAAGAATTCCCAAATTTACTTTAAATCATTTTGAAAACAGCTCCTCTGCTTTTAATGCTTCTAGTCATATTCTGAAGACAAGGAATAGAGATATAGTAATACCTCGAAGAATTTACTGGATTTTTCAAAGATACATATATCAGAGAGTTCGTGCGTCTCTATTAAAACATTTTCCATTATCTATCTGGCGATATCTAATACCATTAACTGAATGCGACTCTTTTCTACTGGATTTTAGCAATGTATTTTAGAAAGATTCCATTTTTCAATCTCAGAAACTAATGCTGATAGTAGTAAACAAGAAGTTTTTTTACAATTATCTAAATTTGACTTTAGTTAGAACTTCAGTTAGTATATGAATATATCAACTACTACTATTTAGAATAATTCTAAAATTGATCTAAAATGAAAGATAAAAATTCCTGTATGAGACTAATAATATGATTAAAAAACTGATAATTTACAAATAAAAAGATAATGTATTTAACTATCTTCTCTGTACTTACTATTACTGAAATTATTCAGACACTAATGACAGTTTTTAATCACAAAATTTTCTGTTGCACATGAATTCAGTAAATGATATTAGATATTTTGCATTGAATGAAAGTTGTAGATTGTTCAGTTATATAGGTTTATCTATGTAAATGTGTCTAATTAAGTTATAAGTCAAAATGAAACTATTAGATTGTCTGCCTGTTTTTTTCATTTTTTAGTGGAAATGTTCATTCAATTTTCCTTCTCGTATTCTAACAAGATTCTTGTTTCTTGCCACATGTTTCAAATATGTCTTTGTTAAGAATCTTGTCTGATTAAAGATTTGAATTAGATAAACATATCAGTTGACAAAAAGTTGCAAAAATCGAGAGTTGTTCATAGAATTGGGCAAGCTTCTTCAGAAAAAAAGGTCGATATTTTTAGCTTTTTAGGAACGACACATTTTTGAGATGAAAACAGAAAAAAATGTTCATGCAGTTCTATATACTTGATCTATCATGGCAGATTCAGATTCTTATCTGAAACAGTAGAGGAGAGGACAAGAAACTTGATAGAATATCGAGAAGTAGACTATATGGGGTACGTAAATTATTAAAAAAGGACAGTGGAAGATATAAGGAGAATCGATAGCAAAAAACTTTTCTTAGCAAATGACTTTTACAAAGTTTTTGTGAAAATTTGATACTTAAGAAAAACCAGAAAAGTTTCTGAGTTCAATAAAAGCCCAGGTCCAATAATCAGATACCTTGGAAGATCTTACAAGATCATATACGATCTTGGAGAATCATATGGTAAGAAATCACAAGATTTCAAAAGATCTTATAAATTCTTATGAATTGCCTGTAAGATCTTACAAGATTTCATATGACATCTTGTAGCAAGATTCTTATAAGATTTTTCTTATGATAGAAATGTACAAGATCTTCTATGATCTTATAAGATCTTACAGAACGAAACTGTAAGAAATTATCTGACCTTATAGAAAGTCACAAGATTTTATATGATCTTAGAAGATCATACGCTTGATCATTTCCTGTCGAATCCCTCTGTACCTCTGCAATTTTCTTTTTCTATATAATTTCTAACATGCACAGATCCTAGGTGGCCATAGGACCGTCTTTTGTCACGTTTCTTAACCGTGCACTTCATATGTGCTCAACTGACAAGAGTGAAGCTGAAAAGAGAAAGTTTTAAGTTTTTCAAAGAGAATGATATTATATACTGTATATCGTCACAAAATTTATGTGATAGAGATAAGTCATCGATCGTATGAGATTTATAAGATCTTATGACAAGAATTCATATGATCTGGTAAGATCTTAAAAAATCTTGTGGCAAACATTGTTGACTTCTATATATTTTCTTGTCACAAGGTTATATAAAATCTTACAAGATCACATAAATTCTTGTCATAAGATCTTACAAGATCCTATCACTTCTTATAACCAGATCTTACGACAAGAAGTTACAAGATTCCATAAGATCTTACATTATCTTATAACAAGATCTTGTAAGATCATATCGTAAGATCTTATTACAAGATTTCAGAAGAAAACATCAGATCTTGCAAGGTCTTACAAGACGTGGCTCACCTGGGAGCTTAATAGCCTAAATCATTATTGAAAAGACTGAAATAATATTCACTCACAGAGCAAAAAAAACTGAGTCGTGCGCTCAATAAGATAAATCCTTCTAAACGGAATCAAGCATCTGATGAAGCGAAAGGGGACTCGCAACGCAAATACACGAGACATATCATCGGATCGAAAAATTTTAAAAGTTTGTTCAATCAAAACCGACTGCAGATTCGTCTTCTCTATGATCGATTATCTGGTACATGTCTTACTCAAAAATTTTTCAAAAAGCTACTGTATGGGATCAAAGGCAAAACGATATCGAAAAATTTCTCCAAAGTACCCTGATTCAAAAGTTATCGTGTACCAGATAATCGACCATGGAGAAGACGAATCTGCAGTCGGTTTTGATCGAACAAGCTTTTAAAATTTTTCAATCTGGTGATATGAAAGTATGACCGTGATATCAATCACTGCTTTCAGTACTTTAGTGGGAGTTTTACTCAGATTTCTATTTCTATTGATCGAGAAGCGGTTCTAATGCTATATTTAACTTATTCTTAACTTGATTGAGTTAAAATTGCTTAAAAAATAATTATAGGAAACATTTTTCGTAGCGCATTGTTTCGACGAATCCTGTTGGACGAGTTCAATTAGAACAAGCACTTTACGAAAAATGTTTCCTATAACTTTTTTTAATCGATATTTTGACTTTTGTGATCGGGATAAGAGGATGAAAACGGAGAACAGTATCTCTGATGGTATTTTGTGGAGCTCGGCGAGTACTACAAATGGGAGAAAAACAAAAATATTCTGAAAAATATTCTTCCAGTTTTTGTGCTGTGGGACCTGAAAATTGACTGTTTAAAAAAGAGTCTCCAAAGATGGGCTTCATACTCCAAGAGGAAGATAGATATTGACCTTATTCTTTTTTATCTGTAGTGCAAGAACGTTTTGTTTTGTTTTGCCTTCAGAAAAGGTGAAATACTGAGTGTCATTTTTTCATTTTCGGCCATTTTGTGACAACTGCTCTGCCATTGTAAAAGTACTAGGACAAGTTTTTAATATTAGTATTTGTACTATTCGAAATGCTCTTTCGTGTGGTATGTCCAACGGAGATGTAAGCTCTGTAGAGACAGAGAAAAACAAGATCAAAATTGCTTTATTAGAGGAAAGGTCGAAACTTGACATTCCTGCAAAGGCATGTAGAATATTACTTTTTAGTGAACAAATATGGGATTCTGTGTAACTTTTTATGTTCTACACGAGAAGAGTCTTGAAGTTTTTGTGGCTATTATGTCATGTAATGGTGGGCGGACCTAAATGGACGTATCCGGAGGAAACGGAGATTGCAAAAGTTAACATGGAGGGAAGAAAGATTAAAAAATGCAAAAAATAGTTGACGTCATCTGTATAAAGCCCCAAAGTGAATACAGTGCCACTAGTGGAAGAATAATTTTTGTATTCAAATTAAAATATGAAATAAGACTTCAAGGTTGACGAAATTTCTTGAAAATGATTGATGAAGACGTCAGCGTTAAGGAGGAGGACAAACTTTAAGTCAATACTATTTATTTTAGTGCCAAACCTAAAAGTGAGGGTAGAAAAACTAGTGTTTTCTGGTAATTACGTGAAACGATGTAGAACAGATGATACTCGATAATTCAGTAATGTACTTCTATATCCAAATGAGTAATAAATAGCAGTTACACGAAGCGGTAAATATTGTTATTACTTTTCTTTTTATGGCAGATTGCCAACTGTTATTCAAGTTTGTCATTTAATTAAAATTGACAACCAAATTATTTTGAAAAATTTCTTTTAGGTGTGATGCATGTAAGATTGTAGTATGGAACAAGTGAATAGAAGATTATGAGTGGATGTACCCATTTATGGCTTTAGATTGAACAAATAGTGTGTAAATGATAAACATGAAGCATACTAAAATTTTGTGTCGAGAAATGATAGTTCATTTAAATGGGGATAATTTTCTACCGGAAAAAGAATACTTAAGCGATAGACAATAGGCAGTTTTCATTAAAAAAAAACGTGAAATTTAATCATGTATAGCATGGAACTAATACATCGAATAAGGGCAGAAGACGTTTCAGATTACAAAACATACGTTCTTTCGTTGATATTGATGATTCATTAGCAATTCAATTCAGGGATGGACAAGTCAAGCCATTTTTCGAGTCGAGTCGAGTCAAGTCACCGGTGTTTCCGAGTCGAATCAAGTCGAGCCAAATTATTTTTTCGATTATTTCGTTTTCTGTTTATTTTGATGTTCACGACCATATGAATACATAGACAGAAAAGCTGTTGAAAAAATTGTTCTAATGCAATATATTCCATTAGGAAAAAAGTTATTAAGAAGTGATAATTTAATCGTATAAATTGTAAATTTTTTATAAGAGCAAATGAACATCTTTTTTAATGAATGACTCGAGTCACACAGACGAGTCAAGGCTGCTCAGTTTTCGAGGCCGAGTCAAGTACGAGTCTTGAACAAAATGCGACTCGAGTCGACTCGAGTCCAAGTTTTGACTCGGACTCGCCCATCCGTGATTCAATTGGTTCATACACATGTCACTGTAATATGGGAGAAGTAGAGATTTTTCTACTAAAATAACAACACTCGTGGAATAAATAAGTATAGTATTCTATAAGAACATTAAACTTAGAATACAATGTTTATATTACTCGTCCAGTATTCAAATTGCAATTAAACTGGAAGTAAATAGTATTAACTATAATTGAATAGACCAGCCTCGTTCGTAATATATATATATATATGTGTCGGAATTCATGTTAAAATCTAGTAGAGTTTAAAACTGAACTAGTTCAGATAGAAATTCTCATTAGAACTACGTGAAATCCAAATTTTGAACATGATTCAATCATGTAATCAATGATTGAATAGTATCATTTTGTATTGTTACCATATATAATACTTTATGATTTTAATTTGAACTATTTCATTTTCTAACATGATCTAGTTTATTTTAAAAGCCGTTTAAAAATGAACTACTATCCGAAATAAACTACTATCCGTTCAAAATACAGTATATAGGGTTGCTTTTTGAATAATTCAAGAACATTCCACAGAAATCCGAGCTGGCTTTTCAACAATTCCCGAGAAAACCTCTTATGAAATTTTTTTGTTGAAAATGTGTTTACTTATAAAAACACCACTAAAAGTTTTGGCTATCGACTAGTGAAAAGCGCAAGTCTGTACTGCTTTTTATTCTTGAGTTATTCAAAAAATAACCCTGTATACTGTATTTTGAACGGATAGTAGTTCATTTTTAAACGGCTTTTAAAATGAACTAGATGATGTTAGAAAATGAAATTCAGTTCAAATTAAAATCATAAAGCATTATATATGGTAACAATACAAAATGGTATTATTGAAGAATGTTTTGAATCAGTGAGTTTTCTTGATCATACAACGACAAATTTTGCTCCATTACATCCTCTTAATTAACTTTACAATATCAAAACAATATCATTTCGTATACTCTAGTTTTAAGTGAATGATACTGAATCGTAAATTTTAATTTTGCCTATTCCAGTTTTAAACTCAGCCAGATTTTAATCTGCACTTCGATGTATATATATATCGTAAACTCAGAGGATTGTGAGGATCAGTGAGGATGCCGAGTATTATTGAATCATACATTTTATTTATCTAATTTTATTCTTTAGAAATCGATTAAAAGACTCGATTAGTAAAAAAAAAACACTTTTCTTTCTTCTTACATCGTTGTATAGTTCTATTCATGTCTTGGACAATAACGTGTCATTTCTGGTATTGTACATAGATTTTGACAGCATGATTCAGTAATGAGTTTTGGACGAGTGTTCGACGCTAACAAGCCTAGTGATGAACTGCTTCGATCATTCCTGTGGTCATTTGTTGATGGCGTTCTTTTTTTGATAAATTGTTCAGCTATTGAGCAAACGATTTTTAACATATGAAAAATATTTGGTCCACATGCATGATAGGCGCGACTCAATTGACATTCTTCAACTTTATAAAATTTTGAATTAATGTCAATTATTTCATCTTCTTTCAGCATTTGATCATTATACTCGATCGTACACAGAGGACGATTATTGGCATCTACTTCATCTTTTGATAAACGTTGTCTATATGTAACGCCTACATCTTTAATTGTATATTCGGTGCCATCTTGGATACTTCGTTGCTGTAATGGTTGACGATAGTCGTTAGATGATGAATCAAGAACATTTTCTAATTTTTTTAAATTGTTTGAATATGGTGTATAACAATAGATAGTTGTTGGTGTATAACATAGTATTGTAAAAAAGAATATAATGGCTAGATTGAACATGATGATAAACGCTATTCTTAAAATGCTGTTTATTGATGAATGTAATGTATGTGGAGTAATAAAAGAAGTGAAAAATAAATATAACTTTAGAAAAATTTATACACTTAATTTAATTGAAAAAAATAATTATCTTCTGCTTAGACATTAGACAATAAAATATTCATGAATTTTTGATTAAAACCAATTCTTTCTTTCTTCTCTTAAATGGTGTCAACAGGGAGGTTATTAATGATCATACAGTGTTTGTTTGTAGCATGTGAAAATTCAAGAATTGTTTTGATATCTATTATTCGAAAGATGGTACCAGTAGAAAAATCCCGATACATGTTGCTCATGCTCAAGTTTTAACGTAGTGTTTATCACAGAATAATGTCAATAAAGGCACCTTTTAAAACTAATGATTAGTACATACAATACATAGTTGGTTTTTTGTTCTTAACACTAAACTTGTTTCAATTACTGTTGTATATGAAAAATAGGTGCAATATCATTGCTTTGTGATCTGATGGCAATTTTCTGTTGATATCGTATAGTATGTTTCATCCAGAGGAGACATATGTCGGATAATTTGGTGTTATCTTGCGTCGTTCTCATAATTTTCAGATGATTGTTTTTGCATTTGATAGAGGAGATGCTTGTGTACGCTATAGACAGAAGATTTTATCAAAAGTTTTTGTCTCTAGGTGTCATAGTTAATTTTAAAATTAATTTAGCCCATAAAATATACTCAAATTAACATCGTACATAGTGTGAAGCCAGTATGATAGCTTATCCACTAGAATAATGAGTTAATTTTCACATATGTGATAGAGTTCAGCAGTCTGAAGAACTTTGTCACTTGGTCTAATACTAAATTCGGCTTCTGAGAGTCGGTAAAGGTTTGTCTCTGACCATTCCGTGTATTTCAGTGGAGTGC
>CAJNOQ010004429.1:0-17536 GCA_905250885.1 Didymodactylos carnosus | reverse complement strand
CGACAGCATCACCAAGTGAAAACATAAATCTGGTGACACCGTATGAGGTTCATTTAGGCAAAAGGAGCTCACTCGCATGCGAATGTTAGTTCAATGATAATAGTAGCGGCAGTGCTGGAACATTGAACAATGACATGTGAAGGTTATTTAAATTTCGATGAACGTGGCAGTTCATCTTTTTTAGTGGAGGGAGGTGAGCAACATAACAAAATTTAAAACAAAGCGAAGCATACTTTTAAAGCTGAATTCAAGGCGAATTTGATGATGGTCAAATGAGGGCTTCAGCTATTCACACAAAAAACTAGATAGGTTTATAAAATGAAGCCCTCATTTGACCATCATCAAATTCGCCTTGAATTCAGCTTTAAAAGTATGCTTCGCTTTGTTTTAAATTTTGTTATGTTGCTCAGAAAATTCATTTTTTTGTAAACCTGTGGCGAAAAGTTGAAATTCTGCCTGTAATTCTCAATTTTCTTAATCAGAACTCAATTTCTATGTAATAAAAATAATATAATAAATATTCGGAATCAGGATCAAAAACTGAGTCGATTGATGTGTATCTCTACCCTATCCGAGTACCTTAATTTTTTCGACTTTTCACGTTGAAAAATCATCAAAAAGCATTAGATTCGCCAATCAATTGTACAAAATTAAATCCAACATTTGCTAAAGGTTATTATTGACAAGAAAAAGCATATATGGGTAGACGTGATTTTCCTAGAGCTAAAGTGGTATGTAAAAAAGGTTTAAAACATTGTGATGGTAATGATACCCACGAATTACAAAAATTATTCGATTTGTTTATTAAACGTCATGTATCAGAGGCAATAGCCAGTTCATTTTCAACCGAATCACAATATGTTTGCTATCATATTGAACATTGTGGTATGTCCTATTTTTTAGGTTCATATTGTTTACGACCGATATCTACGGATAGAAAACTGGATAAAGAATGGCCACATTGTGCATGTGATCCGAATGGAATTAGAATGGGTCCAAAATATACATCATGAGATTGTTAGGCTTCATCTAACTTGTTCGAATCTTCAATTGTATGTACAAATGTTTTATTCAGAACGCGAAGGCACTCCTCCAGTATACAGTATATGCTTGAGTGTAAACATATCGTGCGTAGATAGGCTTGAGATCGTTCACATGTACTTGTCTCATTGTGGTTGATGCTGGATCTAGAATTGGATGTTTGTTGGATGTTTGGCGTGTATGGTCACATGAGGACTAGAAAATCGTTCAGCGAATTTTTCGCGATGCCCGGGTACTTTCCAACTAATTTGTTAGTTCTATACTGTGGCAATGTTTTTTTTGTTGTTCGGATTAAGGAAACTGCAAAAGACCAATATTTCAGGAAATACGATTTTCCCACTGTGACCGTAATAAATTAAAAACCGTATATACTACTACGTAGCGCGAAAATTCTCGAAAAACGAATTTGAGCGCTTTTCGAGTTTTTCGATTTTCCGGCTAAGACGTACATATTCGTGATCAGCGTAAAATTCTTTACAAGATAGGCTATGTCTCGTCTCTTTTCTAGGAGTGTCACTCAAATATGTTCCATCGTCAACTTTCTGCATCTAATCATTTTTGAAACACTTGATTCTGGATTAAAAGCACTACTCGCATACTGTCTTTACTGGCAGACAGAGCAACGTAAACAACATTGATTGATTTCAAGATTAACATTAGTACGACTCCAAACTCGCAGCGAACATTAGAAAGCACACATTCGAGCAGAAACCGCTGCTCCTTGGTAAGACTAACAGAAAACCTATTCTATAAAAATAATTTCAGAGATAAAAGAAAGCTTGAAGTTTCTTCCCAGTAAAAATAAACACGTTTGAAATTGCTTATAATTGTTGAACAACAAGAAAACAATTAACACATACACAATTAAACAAGTGCTTAGGCGTTGCAGGCATTCACAACTACCTGCACAGAAACACTATCTTTTACAAAAGCCTTTTTATTTAGAACAGCGTCTTCTCAACCCTGATGTGGTCAAGATGTCCAAGCAAACTTTTACGAATCATCGATCATTTTTCAAAACACTCTGTTGCGCGATCATACTCGCCTTGTTGTCATAAGCCCGACCAATATTTTTCAGGCTAGTAGCAATATCTGAGTGACCAGATGGTAAACATCTTTCTTGAATCTTGAGAATTGAATAATAGTCCAAAGCACGATCATACTCGCATTTGCTGTAATAAATACTGCCAATATCATTAAGTCTACTAGCAATATCTGGGTGGTCAGATGGCAAACATTTTTCTCTCACCTTGAGACATTTTGAATAATAGTCCAAAGCACGATCATATACGCCTTTGCTCTTATAACCATTGCCAATATTACTCAGACTACCGGCAATATCTGCATTATAAGAGTTACATCAAGCAATTTCACCTTAGTAACACATTCAGCTTCACCATCGCCCCAAATGAGGTGTAGAGGGGAATAGACAAAGTGGGAAGTTGTCCAAAAATTAATCAACTGCATTTTTCGCAGAAAACATGAAAATATATTCATACCTTTATAAAAATTAGGAAAATTTAGTTTTTCAGGACGTTTTTTAATGACGAATGAAAGTAATTTGTGAGTTAAATTTATTTTCTGGAAACAATATTTTTTTCAGCCTTATAGCACAATTTCAACGAACTGTACATTTACAATTTATTGATCGAACGACGCTTTCTAATGTGCAAAAAGAGTATGTGGAAAGTAGAAAAGATTACTAAACGAAAACAGATAACTGGACATAGATTAGATGTGATTTTTTGAAAACTCGTTCCATATAACAAATCGGTTAGCCTATGGTAAACAGTTAGATGTGGGAAATTCTGTTTTAGCTGTTATATAAGAGTTGTGCTGTTTCTTCTTCCTGGAATCTATGAATATTAGTATGTGTAGTTGTTATTTTAGAACGTCTATAATTTCTACTGTCTCCAGGCAAAAAACAGAGAGTACTGGTACAATCAATAATAAAATCTCAATCCTGCTTATAACACGTTACCGTATCTGCGTTTGTGCTTTTTTGAGTAGAAACTTTTTGCCAGAAGGTGCCTTTTTTGCGTTGAAAGCAGATCCTAAGGACTATAAGCAATATTCTGAATTTAGTAAAAGATTTTGTACTTGAACAAAATAACAGCAGCAAGCATTACAATAATAAATAGAGTGACGCGTTTCGATTTCTTTCGAAAATTTCGTAAAGTGGTGGAAAAAGCGTATTTAATGACTGTATCTTTTCTTGTTAGAATCATCTCACAACGATAATCGTATATATCAACATGGACAACAGTTAGATCAACGATATTTACGTGTTAGTTTATCAAAATTACAAACTATGGACGATGAATTAAAAAATGGCTGAAATTGTTAGAGGAGGTACTGAATGTCAAAGCATTAAAAATACTCAATAATACCACAGACATTTTACGCAATAGTCAATTGTGTGGAATAATGAACCAACAAGTAAAACAGTTATCTTTTTCAAGTATAGTCTATTTGAGATATCGTCGTGTCAAAGAATTTTGTTCGCTTTTGCTTAATGTCGAATATCTAAGAATTAAATTTGAAAAAATAAACGATCTACAAAAATCGCTGACTACGTCCCTGGAAAGAATGACGGCATTTTAGACCGAAGACTCAAAGTTCAAAAAAACGCAGTAACGGATGAACAAAAAAATAAAGTAATGCTAACCGTACTATTCACGATCGTCACAATCACCTGCTGCTCAGCCATTCTATAATCTTGTCACTATCCTTTATGTTTCCAGGACTTGTTAAGTTCAATTTCCGTCCGATATTCGGGTACAAGATTGGCGTGCTGATCCAGTGAAAGTTGCTTCCGACATCTGGTGTCATTCCACCATACAGTGGCGGCATCCATACCTGACCGACGTTCGCCAAAGTAGACCACAGTGCAAACGATGATCCAGCAGAAATAACCAACACATAGGGGGCATAGACCAGTTTAGCAAAGTCTTGCCATAAATTACCTGGTGAAGGAATCACAACTATATCAGGGCGAACGCGACTCAGATATGTTATTTGCGCTCGCCGTAGAGCATCGCATAAGGCAGTGGTTCGCGCCTTCGCATACACCTGATATAGTACTGTCACTGCTTCTGGGATGCATCGTAACGCGCTGTAAGCGAGCTGCCCATGCTCATCATGATCAAGAATGGTGTCCACTGAGCAGCGGTCGTACACCACCATCTCAGAAGTATTGAAAACGGGTAAGCTTTGATTGTTAACTACTGCCCAATATTCCATTGCCGATCTGGTATTCTGTTGTATCTGATCTCGAATATGATTCCATGCTCCAACACATTTATGCGCATATACCATGTTGCAATCGGATCCAGGATCATTACACATACGACGGAATAGTTCAGGATAAGCCTTGACACATGAGCCCGAAGACAAAGGTGCTGCAGAAACGGGAAGGAAATCCATCCAAGAATGAGCATTCCATTGACCCGACGCAAATGAACTTCCCAACAGAAAAGCTGCGCCTCGAGCTTGCCAATAAGGGGATAATGTGTTGCCCCAATTGTCTGATACATAAACACCCCACTGGACTAGATCGTGTCTGTGAGATACGTAGATTCTACCTTGACTAAGATTATTGCATATTAGCGGCTCGGACAGCTGTGATTTGCACACGGCGTGTGCTGAAACATTAGCTTTGATGGCAGCAATCGCATTACACTTGGATCGACTTCTGGTCAGCCGGCGACTAGGAACGTGAACAAGATGAAGATGATCATGCCGCTTATATTTAGGTAGAGAGTATAGTCCCACAGAGACGAGAAGATAAGAAGCGAAGGTAATTACTGCCAACGACCTACGTACAATGGGCACTGTAAGCACAGTTTTGCCCTTAACCATCCCTCTGTTGATCTAGTGCAACAGGATCATCCAGTAGTCTATAACGTATCAATGTGTGCAAAATTCTACTTACTCCTAGCAGCAAAAAGTACTCCGATCGAACAAGGAATTTATTTTCAAATACTTCTTATCAGACGTTCAAATCAAAACAACCTAACCATTAGAAAAAAAGCTTGTTTTCGAGCTTACGTTGACACTGGAGCCGCTAGAATAACAAAGAAAAATATTAATCTCTTTATCTTTATCCTAGTAAACAAAGATTAAAAAAAACATGATGTGATAAACTGAACGTTCTTAAAAATATCTTAGCCTAATTATCGTCCGTTGCGTGAGGCGAAAGATGAAGAAATCTTATGTGAGAATGAACCGACCCGCAACTCATTATCTCACCCTCACTCTCCAGCTGCAAAATTAACTAGACTTGAATCCAATGCAAGTCAATTTGCGTTATAAAAAATCTCTCAACATTTGTCTTGTGATCATTTCCTTCCAACGACACAGCCTTACCTTCATCCGACAAAAATGCCTGCGCGTTTTTAACACACGAAAAAACCACTGGAAGTTTCTTTCTACTTTTTTCTTTCAGCATATTTTTATTCAGCATATCTTTTGCCAATGGTTTCATTTATATGATATTGACAAAATGATATCTGTTCAAAAGGCATAAATTAAATCGAAATTTTTGTCTCTAAAATCCCACTACAGCTGATTCTAGAAAGTTCTAACTGTACCTGCGGTCTGTTTCTTTGTAGTAGTAGTAGTAGCAGCAGTCCTAATCGTTATTGTTGGAGCATCAGTTGATGTAATGGTGGCTTTAGTTGTGGTCGACGACGACGAGATTGACACTGGAGCCTCTATAATAATAAAGAAAAATATTAATTTCTTTATCTTTATTCTAGTAAACAAAGATTAATAAACAATGATGTGATAAAATGATGTACGCACTTTAATCGCTGTAACGGTAGAGATTCATTTCTAGCGAACGTTTCTTCAATTCTAATTAAGAATATCACCTTTAAAAATTTTTAAAACATCAGTGTGGATTCCAAGTACGAGTAGAAAGCCTATATTTAAAAATAATTTTGAGAAGTTTTGTGCAAGATGCTTTAAAGTCTTTGTTACTCTATACTGAAATCTGCAAGTCTCTTCCGTTGTTTATTCTCGAGTTGTTGGAGAAACAATGAGCTTCCTCATAAGGTGAATTGGATGGCGGTTTTCTCGTTTCAGTTTCGGTGGAAGTTGCTGAGGGTATCAAGAATTGTTTTTTATGCTGTATCGCTATGGGCGAATTTTTTTATGGTCTATAGAGAATTAGTTTCTTGAGAAGTAATCTGATTTGCATCGAATGTAGGTCGTAGAGGTTTAATTATGCTTTAGGTTTTCCAAAACTGTACGATCTTGAAAAATCCTTTGACTATTTCAGTTTTATTGGTCTGGCGCGATGAGGCAGAGAGAAATTTTTCCAAGAAAGTGTATGTTTATGTTAAGAGATTTCTTCAGGAAATAGGATATATCATCTTGTTTTCTAGCGGCAAGTTCGATTTTGTGATTGTCCTGTTAGATTATATAAAAGAATGAAAAAAAAAAGAGTGAGTGTTAATATCGGAAAAAGTTGCAGTG
This sequence comes from Didymodactylos carnosus, assembly GCA_905250885.1. Classification (NCBI taxonomy): domain Eukaryota; kingdom Metazoa; phylum Rotifera; class Eurotatoria; order Philodinida; family Philodinidae; genus Didymodactylos; species Didymodactylos carnosus. The sequence goes on along the minus strand of CAJNOQ010004429.1, from coordinate 11,014 downwards.
AAAACTCTAAAGTTCTACGACTTTGACTAGGTCCTTACTATCAGGGAAAGGCTAATGTTCTGGGACTTAGCGAGTTTTTGGTGCCCTGTTGATCGATGATTTTGGATAAACCTGGACGAGTTTATGGGAGAACGACAAGAAGCGAACAGAGTTAAATGGATTATAGAATCACTCTTAGCTACAATATTCCTTTGGGCGTGGCAGTAGAGCAGCACCAGCTTACTTTCTACTGCAGCGCCGCACGGAAATTGAATTGGTGGGTTATGTAATTCAGATTGTGTTGTTAATGATTTTACAGCTGTTGCTCCATCAATGTTTGACGATGCTTGTACAACAGCGTTTGGAGCTAAGAGAGCACCTTGTAAGTTTTGTTGTAGATTCATTGTTGTTGCTTGTGGACAATTCCATAGTGTTTTAGCTCGCCCATTCAAATTTGTTATCCATGATCCAACAAGATTACCGTGATTAAAATTAATAGTTGTACCGTATAAATTAATTAAGACAAATTTACAATTTGCATTGTTTATATTTATTTGAATTTGCTGTACATAATTGTTAGCTAGAACAGATGGACCAGATAAATTAAATATAGCAATACTGTTACTGTCGACATTATTGATATTTAAATTCAATGGACCAGGTTGATCTGCGGGTATTGTGGCATTATTATTTGGTGTTATTTGAAATAATGAATTCGACAGAGTTTGTAGACTGGATGTGATTGCTGCACATTTCGATGGTAGGTTACTGTCAACAAAAGCTGTTGCACCTTGGTTACCACCCTTTAAATTAAATTGTAATTGATCTATTTGATATTGTGTGGTACCTTTTTTTCTTAATGTATGTGCGGAGCTTGCACCAACACTAACACTGCCCACCAGAACATTTGGACTACCGCCACCTGATGGCAAAGCGCCATTAACTTCAAGACAAGCATTTTTTGCATTAAAGTTATTTTGATCAATATGTATACAATAATTAGCTTGATTACTCTTTAATGAACCGCACACAATTGTTTGATTTTCAACATCAGATGTACTACTAAAATCTCCTGTTGTGATGACATTATATTGTGAAAAGTATGTTGCGCCCACTGAATTGAATGGGCATTCATTGCTTGATGTTCCACCACCCACCTGATCAGTTAGAGTCGTTAAAAGCGCCATAATTAAGGGGCAATAAACCCGTAACATTTTCGTCGTTAAATATTGATGCTACGTCAGGTAGTGCCTGCCAAGACCGTGCATAAATGATTTCTTTTTTCCCAATAAACAGATGATTCTCATTGAAAGCCATTGGCTTTTTTCAGTTTGACGTCAAAAGGAAATAAAAAATGTGCATTGAGACCATGAATGATATCTTCAGTTCAGTTCAGTCCATCTGTCGATACACTTGAATATTTTTCGTTTTCTCTTTTACTATTGATTTTATTATATATCATGAAAGAGAAAAAGGGTACTACTACGTACTTCACTTAGAGGACATATTCTGAAACATTTAGACATCCAATAGAACCATAAAAAGCTGAAGGTACAAAAATGATGTTAACATTAGATTCCTTATTCTTCTTATGTTTTAATTTCATATTGCGATCTGTCGGTAGTATATTCGACCGGCTCTACTTATAGCATGTCGTGAAAAGTCTACAGAATGTGACTATTTGATTATCAATCATAGCTGGGGAAATACAGATAATTAGAAACCATTTCCTCGTTGATCGCTGAAATCATTCTCTTATTGTCTATCTGTTTAATACAAGACTAAAAGCAATGCATTCTAGAGCACCAGATGCCCATTTGTGTCATACAGATGATACAAAATTCATTGTTTAATGCAAATCAATTTTTCCTAGCGTTTTTCTCAAAGCATCTAATTCACTTCCTTGGACAGGCATTACTATATTCGATGCGAAGAATTGGCATAGATTCCTAGAGAACAATCAATTAATTTGAAAGTAGTTTTTTAGAAAAAGGAATAAGTCTGCAGATTTATTGAAATATTGACTAGAAGTTGACTTTTTTTCTCAATTGAAAAACGACACTTACGGGGAGGAGGGTCCACTCCTCCTATATATGCCTTCAAACTTTGTCAGTTTAAAGAGCACACCTGACTACATACATCCGTAGTTCTTTCGATGAACTGTAAGTATTCCAGGAGTTATTAATTAATTCAGTTTAAATTTTAATTAGAATTAGAGTAGCTAGTTCCCACTTTGTAAAGCTGGTAGCTCGGTTAAAAATAATCATAGAAATGTCATTCTTGCATTGTTTGATAGCCAATGATTTAGTATACTTTCATGGAAAAACAATTTTGATCATCTTTTTTATGTCTGTGATTCCATAAAGCCGGATTAGTGTGATGTGGCCCATCGAACTGTACAACATATCCAAATATCCGGGGTGGACTCCGGAGGTGGACTCCGCCCTTAGTACATGAGTAAAAGAACAAAATTTATCTCATTTCGCATGTGAAAAAATTGAAGTAAAGAAAACAAAAACGTAAAAGAAGTTCCTGCGCGGAGATTCAAACTCTGTGTATAAAGATTAATAATCTTCTCCGTACGCTACAGTGCCACAAGAACACATAACTAAAAATATGTATTGTTTGTTCTGTTTTGATGAACTAGTGAATTGAACTTACTAGCCCCCGTTCCACGGTGTGTACGTTTATGCTGCCAGTTGCAACGGGTATCGAAACTCCAGAGCCCGTTTAGCTTTTGAAACGGAGGAGAAAGCTTGGAATTACGAAAAGCTACTTTTTGACCAGTATTTAATGGCTAACAGAAGTGGGATCAGTTTGGTTTGAAACCTTTTCGGTTCTGTTCGGTTCGAGCAGTTCTTGTTTGCTAAGAGGCTTGGTTCGACTTTAGCTACTTTTTGTTTGAAGGTTGAAAAAAAACATCTGAAAAAGTCAAGGGGGAAATAGCGGACTCCTGGATTCCCGTGGACTCCTATGGACTTCTATGGACTCTTGAAGTCCAGGAGTCCGCTATTTCGCCCTTGGAAAAAGTGCTACTGCGTGAAAGATAGATGACGTTTTTAATTTAGTCAGTTTAACATTCGTCTGATTAAACTCTCATATATACAAATAAGAAATCGTTTGACTCTTTCTTTATATATGCATTATCCATACCATATTGTCATGTTCAAACTAGATATGCAACGGTAACAGTAGATCACCGGTTTACTGTTACCGCTTTACCGGTTATCTTTATATAGATAGTAGCAGTTTTTAAAAAATCTAACTAAATTTTACTACTTCGGGTACGACTTTTATTTAATAAAAAAATTAACTGACACTTACCTGATGAAGGAAGCATTTTTGCGACTTGAACCTGGAACCTGATGGATAGTAAATCTTCGATCTGCTTCGTCAGATGAGGGATACACAACAGAAACTGTCACGCTTTGAATACAAAAAGCAGGAATATATTATCATCGATAAAAATTCCAGTGCACCATGTTGATAGTTTTTGGTCTACCTGCTAAAATAGTGTGTCCCAAAAGAGATCAAATTATTCGAAAAATTTTTGATTTGGTTCGGTTTCAAGAAAACACGAACCGATCCCACCTCTGATGGCTAACTCTGTGAAAACTCAAGTTTTCAAGCTTCAGTTTTTATGCGGAGCACATGTCAATATACTCTTAAAATTGTAGTTATAAAAGTTACAGTTATACAGTTAACTGTAACTGCTGCATACCTATAAGTACAATTAAACGTTCTTCTGTAGAAACTTACTAAATTTCAGTTATCTACCTTTACCACAATGTGTCACGATAAGGTCTGATGCTTCTTGTGTATTAAGCGCACGATAAACGATTTGTTCGTCAAATTTACGACGTTCACCTGCTGTAGGATCAGTTTTACTACTATGTTCAGTAGCAGGTTTCACAATATTGGCGTAATAATACATGTATGAAGGCGAGCGTGACAATTTTGAGAAAAATAATTAATACAACGCCAATATGTATTTTTCATTCGTAGAGCGGTCTTTTATAAAAAGATGCCGAGAGGCGAAAAAAATATTTAGTATTATTCGTTTTTTTGTGAAAAACGTAAAATCAAAGCCGACAATTCCATTATTTAATGCCAGTGAACGTTTAGTGGCCGTGTTCGGTATCTCGCTTCATCCAGTGAACAGATTCTCAGATTTCTGCACCCAACCATTTTTCAAACAACTGATTCCTGATTAGAAGCCACTACTCGCATATTTTTTTTACTAACAGAGCAACCTAAACAACCTTGTTTGAGAGCATTTTAGAGTTAACATGTGTACGACTGCAAACTAGAAGCGAACATTAGCAACCAAACATTCGAGGAGAAACCACTCACCTATTATCCGTTCCAGAAGTCAACGCACTCGGTTGTTTTTTAAATAACTTTTGATAGAAACAAAATGAAGACCTACGGTTTCCACCGTTTGATAGCCAAGATCCAGGACCATATTTTCACAGGCAAAATCTTTCCTAAAACCAAATCCCAAAACTGGTTTTTCAAAGAATCTCTGAAAAACCACGCTGGATTTTTGAAAACTGCCATAGGAGTCTGTTGAGTTTTTTACATGGATAGATAGCTGAGAGTATCCCCTACAAAAAACTAGATCCAAACAAAAGTTCTGTCTTGCAAGGTTTAGACAAACCAGGTAGTTTTTCCGAAGCTCTAGGACTCCCTTTTCTTTGGGTGGGCACTATTGTAAACACATGAAAACATAGGTTATCGACTATGCTCAATCCCTTGGTAGTGTTAGTTTTCAGAACAAAATGCAAGAACCGAGTGAAAACCTATACTAGGTGATATAACTCATTTTTGATTATTTTCATCAAAATTTAAAAAATTCATAACTGAGTCAAAAACCATTCAAACTACTTCGAAATTTCAGAAAACACTCTATTTTATCTGAAGTTCAATAAGTTCTCAATAATGCTCAATAAATGTTCAAAATTCTATTGCGAGGCTAATTAACAGCGATACGCTGCCATTGATCAGTGAAAGGCTGCCGCGAACAGAGAGAATTGGTCCAAGATTATTGTCGCCTACAAATCTCGATTGTTCACAGCCGAATGATGAGGATTCTTTTTGCAATTGCATAGCATAACAATACAAAAAATGACAATATAAATATGTTAACTAAACATTTAAATTAGGCGTCAATTCATGCTCTAATTTTTCTTTATGCCGTTTTTGCTTTGCTTTTAATTGAATTATTTCATTCAACGATTTGTCAATATCATAACCTTCGTAACCATGTATTTCAGATATATTTGAGGTAGGAAATAATGTTGACAATTCTTTGTCATTATTTAAGGCGAAAGATATCACTGTTGTTTGTATTTCATTGACCGAAGATGATTCATTAATTAATTGTTCAACTTCAAGTGTATCTAAACAATAAATAAAAAGTAATGAATAATCAATCTTTCTCATTTTTTCACTAACTAAAATAATGTGTATTCTGAACAGATCAATATAACTCTGCTTTTGACTATCGAAAGTAGAAAAGCAAGTTTGACTTTTCGTCTGGGAGACCAGTGTATCCTCTTCAATTAGCCTAAGCTGTGTAAAAAGTCTTGATGTTGTTTATATCAAAATTGGTGCCAGGACTTAGTCATGGGCGAGTTCGAGTCCTTAACTTAAGAACCGAGTTCGAGTCCATTTCGAGTCCGGTAATCTTTTTGATTCTTTTTTGATAAGTGTGATTTATTTTTATTTTTTAATTTACTGAGCGCTAGACAGGTATTTGATTTTTCGAAAATAAGGTTCCCAGATGAAATTTTCAATTTCTTGGGAAACACAAGGTGTTGTTATTTCGCGTTTCATTTTTCTCTGTTCATTTGTGTTAAAAGTTGAATAAATCGGACTCGAAATACAAAAACTCAAGTTCGAGCCTACGTTCTTCACAAAAATCTCCAGTCCGAGTCCAAGTCCGCCAAAAAATCTTCCAGTCCGGACTCGCCCATGCCTGCCAGGACTAAAGCTCAAAAGTAGTGTGCCAGAATCAGAAATTCATTCTCTTTCAGAATACAATTTTAAAATTTTTTTATTACTTTTCTATCATTCGCAGATGGCACAATACGAACAGACTCAAAAAATTTATCTGAACGGACAAAAAGATATTTTGCAATGTCAGAATTGGTCTTTAGTTATGATGATAAAAAGTTTAAACTATCCACGGTTATAGAGCAAATATTTCTCTATAAAACGATGTATTGAAAATATTTTTAAAAACATAAGGATAAATCATGAGACGCATTTGTGTAAAGGCTCCTTTCAACGTTTTACATGAAATGAGCAAAATTTCGATTTTTCAAAAAGTATTATTGTTTTGTACTCGAATAAATTCAATGGTTTTCTGATTGAATTTTTTTGTAACTAATGCATTTTTTAGAGAAATGTTTGTTCTACAATCTGGATTGAAACAAAATTCGTTTTTATCAAAGCTCAATTTAAAATAATTGAAATAAACAATATATCAAAAAAAATTTTCGTCCAGATAAAGTTTTTGAGTCTGTTCGTATTGAACCAAGTGTGAATTACAGAAAAGTAATAAAAAGTTTTCAAAACCGTATTCTAAAAGAGAATGAAATTCTAATTCTGGCACACTACTTTTGAGCTTTAGTTCTGATACTAATCCTGGTACAAAAAACCTTAAGATTCCTTACACAGAGATTATTTCGTTAATTTCAAACCTGAATGCTGTCTTTTCTTCTTTTTCTTTTTTTTCTCCATTTTAATGTCATCTTTGATAATCGTTTCCAGTATCTGTTGAATATCTTCAGTAGATTCCTCCATCATCGATTCATTAGTTTTATGTTTCTTCTTATTTTCTTGTTTTTCATCTTGAATATAATTTAATTCATTTTCGATAGACTGCATTGCTTGATCTGGTTCGTCATTGTGATATTTCTTATGTTTTTTTCGTTTTTGTTTTATCTCAATATCAATTATTTCTCCCTCGTCATTTTGTTTTTGCTTATCGAAATCATCACCATGTTGCTTCTCATCAACTGATTGTTGTTGTTGTTTCTGTTGCTTTGCTAGTAATACTTGTTTTGACTTTTCTTTAAAATAATCTTGAATACTTTGTTTACTTGTCACATACTGAACAAAGAAAAAAAAACAATACAGAAGGGATAATTCATGACAAATAAGCAAAGTTTGCAGTACATTTACTCAAAACCTATACAAATAGGTCTTCGAAAAGATTCAGTTTTTTGCAATCTATTGTTTTTCATCTCTGGCTATCTATATTCAGGGGTCACAGTGTACATCCAAACGGTTAAAAAGCTTTTTTATCGAGTCAAATAGTGCTAAATATACTTCAAGACATGCTCTACCTGATGGGATATAAAATTTTGTTAATAAAATTAACTAGTGTGGAAAAATGACTAATAAAAAATTAGCTAGAAAACACTGGTATCTGTGAGAAAATTAATTTCTCATAAAACTGAACAAAGTGATAGACAAACGCAATATATATTCTGAATCTGCACACCATCCGGTATCCGATACGAGTCTTGACTCGAAGTTTTTAACCTTTAGAAAAAACAGTGCACAGTTCGACAGCAGGGAAGAGAAAAGTTGCTTTTGATTATGCTCAAATATAGAGTAAACATATTCCGATAAAATGAGAGGTCGCAGATCTCCGATCGTTCTTTTGTTCATATTTTTTGTAGTAGTTTTAATAATGTCTATCTCCTAGTTTAGGCTTCGATTCATTTTATTTATTTAGCCATACGATAAGGGTATATTGTCTGAAAACAGTTGTTTACTGTAAAATACTATACCCACGTGAAGAAAATATTTATTCCATTTGTAAGAGAAGCAGCAAAAAAAAGATTTGCGAGCAGAGATAACATTCAAAACAAAGTTATTGTTTTTCTTTTTTAAGTGTCTCTTCATTGAAGTAGTGAGCAAATGAAATTACGAAAGAGCAGAATGATTATTTAAGATTTGTCATAGATATCTCAAGTGAGAGATTTTACAACGTTGAGTGATTTTAACTAGGTATGTACCAGTTCGCTTAACCGAACCGAGACAGACCGATATTCAACCGACATAATTTACCTAACATAAACTGAAGAAAATCGACATTTAGTTAAAAAACCGAAGAAATTTCTATAATAAAAATAAAATTTATAAATTTTCTGCCTTTTTTTTGCTTGCCATGAATCAGTGAATGATTCACATTAAGCGAAAACAAAGGCAAAAAATAATTTAGAAAAAGCGGAATATAATGTTATAAACATTTCTTTGATATTAACCAAATATCGATCTTTTTTGGTTTTGTTTACATGTCTAATTTCAAATTCGATTTGAAAGTACTATGGAACACAATAGACGCCCATTTTACAATTGGAAACACACATGTAAAGTAGCGGTGACGTTTTAAATTGCATGTTGCATTAGGGAAAGCGACCAATCTCACCTAGCATTTTCCGACATCTTAGCGCAGTTTTTTTCAATATGATTGTCCATTACAAGAGTTACATCAAGCAATTTCACCTTAGTGACACATTCAGTTTCACCATCGCTCCAAATGAGGTGTAGAGGGATACAGACAAAGCGGTAAGTTATCGAAAATTCAATCAACTGCATTTTTTAACATGAACTAGATTTAGATTACACCATAGTCTACCAGTATTACTTTCGCTTCTTGTTGATGTTAAATCTTACTTTGCAGATAAAGTTATATAGCAGAAAAAATCATCAGCAAACATAAACGATGTCGGAAAACGAAGACGGAAAACTGTTTTATAAATGGTAAAAAAGAATGGAACCTAAAAGGCTCAGTGTGGAACACCCAAAGTTATACGACCACGGCTTGAGAAAACATTTTTAATGATGTTAACTTGTTGAGCCCAGTTTTCTAGATAAGAGCGGAATAAAAAGATATTGCTAACAATACCGACCGGAAATCTGGTAGGATGCACGATCAAAAGCATGCGACTTCAATATCAGAACTATGCCATTGAATAAGTACAGAATTATAAACAAAACTTAACAGCACCTTGTTTTGTAGAAACAAACATGTATTCCACATTTCTACTAAGGCGGCCGCGTAGAGATGGGAGATGTCTCATTTTGATCAGGATTTCATAGACTACAATCGTGACTTATTAAGAGAAAGTCTTAGGAATTTTTCGAGATTTCTGAAAAACCACTCTATAAAGGCCTTACGCTCCGTCTCATATCGATATTCGGAATCACCGTGGTCGATAACTATCATCCACTAGGTTGGGTAAAAAAGCGATTGATCAGTTGAATATGTTTTCTTGTAAGCTCTTTCAAAACGACTGATTCGATTATCAGTTAGTACTTACATTTTTGTTTTCGTCATCTACAATAGTCGTAGCTGTGGTCTCATCATTCTGTTTAATTTGTTTCATTTTGTTCCAACCAAATATACAGTCCAGATCAGATGAACTACGCGTACTTAAATCTTTACCACCAGATTGTTTTTTATAACTAAAACAAAGTAAATAATCACTAAAATTCTCTGAAATTAAATTTAGTGGCAAAATGTTTCAGCTTCTTTTATCAAAAGAGATATAAAATATTAGAGACTTTAACTAAAGCAGTTTTACGTTTTAAAAAAAATGATAGTACTAAGCTAAATTCTTCGCAGCTATTCATTATACGCTTAATTACAAGCTTTATTTTCAATATCCCATAGTAAAATACCGAAATCTTGTTTTTGTTGCTTCTAATTTTTCAACCAAATTAGACGTATTATTACATTTTGTAGAGAGAAACGTTGTTGTTGCCGTTGAATACTGTTGCTGTAATTGTTGTAAAACATTATCAAAACCATCTTGATGATGCACCCATGTATCATCGTATTTATTCGACATATATCCAACACCTTTTAAATTATCTTTAAATGCTAATGATATATGTTCTACACGACCACTTTCATCTTTACCTCTATAAAATAGAAATATAGCGTCAGTTTATACTGAAGAATAGACCAGAGGTATAGTGCAAAAAGTTGAACACCGTGCCATATAAAAACTTTTTCCTTTTCAGTCACAAAAAAATGCTGATAGTTTAATAACTTACAAACCGACACCTTGTTTCCAACCCATCTTCTCTAACATACGTTGACCAAATTTCGATGAATCTAAAATGATATTCCACTAAAGTTAGACTGATAAACAAGATACGAGACATACCATCGGTCCATTCTGTTTTTTGATTAACGGTATAACGAATTTTTGTGCGTTTCTCGGCCAAACTAACCATAGTGAGAAGCAAAGGATAATGATCTAGAATAAATAATGTTTTCAAAATTCAGATAAAATGCTGGATTTTGAATACTAAAAAGAGATACACATTTTTTGTTTCTTCATGAGAAGTGTTACCCGCATCTCTAAACTCACGATCAAAATGGTAGACATCCAATATGATTAGTATATTATGAGTAAAGTAAAAATTTGCAGAAAACATGAAAATATATTCATACCTTTATAAAAATTAGGAAAATTTAGTTTTTCAGGACGTTTTTTTAATGAAAAATGAAAGTAATTTGTGAGTTAAATTTATTTTCTGGAAACAATATTTTTTTTAGCCTTATAGCACAATTTCAACGAACTGTACATTTACAATTTATTGATCGAACGACGCTTTCTAATGTGCAAAAAGAGTATGTGGAAAGTAGAAAAGATTACTAAACGAAAAACAGATAACTGGACATAGATTAGATGTGATTTTTTGAAAACTCGTTCCATATAACAAATCGGTTAGCCTATGGTAAACAGTTAGATGTAGGAAATTCTGTTTTAGCTGTTATATAAGAGTTGTGGTGGTGCTTCTTCCTGGAATTTATGAATATTAGTACGTGTAGTTGTTATTTTAGAACGTCTATAATTTCTACTATCTCATTCTGCTTAAAATGTGGCAATATCACAGCAAAAGTGCGACATTAGAGGCGTATTATATGTTGAATTTAGTATTTGATAGTACTATACCTTTTTTGGGATATTTGGGAACACTGTGCTATTCAGAAAAACCGTAA
>CAJNOQ010004428.1:0-17539 GCA_905250885.1 Didymodactylos carnosus | reverse complement strand
AACTTAAAAGGAGAGGGAAAAACCACTAATACTCTTACACAATTTATAAAAGAAAAACTGCTGTTTTTGTTTCTGTTCAGTTTTTTCACACATGTTATTAGCAATTTGTGATAAAGGAAGCAATAAAGCAGTTTCACAGAGCCATGATTCGTAAAAATATTTGCTGTGTTTTTAATGGAAATGATAACTGGTAAAAGAGTGTTGAATACACAATTTCTTCGAACATCGTCTTTTTCTTCACACTGTATATGAGTTTCTAAACTTGCAAAGCAAACTTGATTAACGCTGACAAATGGAGAAGGATCTTCACGTATTAAGCCACTAGAGAACCAAGCGTATTTAATCATTGGCGTGAATACATCTGCGCTCAATTGATTGTGCATTAGACTGGCTAAACGTATGATGTTATTTCGTTCGTGTAAGTGTACATCTAGTTTATCCAACGCTACACGATGATAACATGCTTTGAGGAAACTTTTAATTTGTCCGTTGAACCAACAATCCGGTGGCTGTGGCTCGTCAGTTGTATTTTGTGGTATTTGTTAACGTGTGACCTTTTTTTTTTCTGGTTGATAGAGTTCTTCGTGATTTTGTCCTGGGTAACTGTCTGATAGCAGCAAACATTTAGCACCAATCAATGGAAGAAAACAGTTATCTCTCCAATATTTAACCAATGAAGCAGTAAGTTTTCCCGACGCCGAACAGGTTATAACGACATTTTTCGGCTGAAACAAGTGTCTCTTAACTTGCTCTCCCATTTTTCCTAAGATAAGGGAAAGAACGAGCGATAGCGGTTTAAAACGGTTCGACTAACGTTTAACTCACCTCGCTGCTCCTGCAAACATAAATAAATCGTTTCTATGAGCCGTCCGTCTAATGAGATAGTTGACTGTAAAGTGTAAGAGTGTGTAGTAGCATTTTTCGACTGAACATCTGCAAAAGTCCTCTTTTCCCCAACGAAAGAGATAGTACAATCTGAGTGTAATTCTTTTTCGACACCTGTTTGGTCTGTGAAACTGTTTTATTGCTTCCTTTATCACAAATTGCTAATAACATGTGTGAAAAAACTGAACAGAAACAAAAACAGCAGTTTTTCTTTTATAAATTGTGTAAGAGTATTAGTGGTTTTTCCCTCTCCTTTTAAGTTTTAGACGCAGAAGACTCGCTCAAAATCTCGCTTAGAACCTTGAAAAATTATTTTCTGTAGGTTCGACGACGTGCTCTTTCATTAGGGCAGATTAAGGAAATTTTTTAGTGAAAATGGTTTTTCGATTGAAAAACCAAGATCTTTAAAAAACGGATCTTTAAATCGAAAGCGGACAAAAAGCATTGTGATATTCGGAATCAGCACGTTCGATTACCTATTGTCAACTGAGTTTAAGCTCAAAAGCGAGGAGGCAGTTGATGGCCTTCCCTCGTTAGGTGACAGCACCTCAAGAAAATATAATATATAACGCTAACTGCGTTTCCAGCTACGGTTAAAATAACGGTAACTATCAGTTAGTTAACTTTGTCATAACTATTTTTTAAGTATGCCAGAAATATTCACGCAGCGGCTTAACATTGCTTCCAAAATCGCTAGTTTTCCACTAAAACTGTTGAAACTTTCATAAATGACATGGTTTTGAATCTTCTGCATTCGAAATGTGCAAGCATATCACCGAATCGAAAAATTTCAAAAGCTTGTTTGGTCGAAACCAATTGCAGATTCGTTTTCTGCATGGTTGATTATGTGTATTGCTGAAAATATTAGAATATCTATTTTCAGACTCTGTAATCGGTTAAAGGGCATCGCGAGTTTTCAGCGGTTTGGCAGACGTCTTGAAAAAAAGGTTTTCAAGAAATCTTAAGATTATGCGATAAATACTCGATTAATTTTAGTGTATTGAAATGCCTGAAAAATAATATTTGATATTTCTAGATCTAACCTAGACACACTCCGTTAACACAAGAGATGAGATGAAAGTGTTTCGTAAGTCTTTTCCGTCCTATTCTGAAAGTGAACACTAAACACTCGTTTTTTCTCATCCGTCCGGGAGGGATAGAAGTTTGTGGAAAACTTCATGACGACGGTGGAGAAAAGGAATTTGACGTAGGAAAAGCCATCTAGAATTCTTACAAATCTGACACGTCGCTGAAAGACCACTTTTTGAAAGCAAAGTAAAGTGCCACGTACAGTTTATGTATCCTCTTTCCAAGACTTATTTCACTTTCTTCTTACTGTCGTCAGGTTTGACTATAGCATTATTATGCCGCTTTTATCAAAATTACCAAAACATTATTTGGCTAGTCCCAGTACATCGGTTGCCGCTGAATCGTCCTTTAGTGTTTCGGCCTACTATGGTCGAAAAGAACGAGCACGTCTACTTCCGGAAAATTTGGCTGTATCAGTCTTTTTAAAAGACAAAATTTGTGCTGAAGTTTAACATTGAGATTTTTATTGCATTGAACAAAACCACAGATCTGTGTTTGTTTTATATGGTGACTGTTAGATTTACTCGATTCTTTTAATGTTAAACCTCACCTTTTTATTCTTGAAAAGAAAAACGACAGAAGATAGACGAGGACAACAAAAAATTAAAATACAAGCAAACAGTTAATGGGTGAGACGTATTTGCCACTAGAAGTAAATGTTTAGTTGAGGCAAAACCGAGCCGAGCTTAGCTCGTCGATCCCGATCCCGAGCCGACTACGAACCGAGCCTCAACGAACCCGAGTTCTCGGACTTGGGCCATGCCTACGTCTAACACCTGAGAACGAATAGATGGTATTTGTGAGACACTCGACCTTCTACTGTCGCGATTATTTCAACTATTTATTGCTATAATAAAATATCATCAAACTTTGGCGTCTTCTTTCACTTTCTGCGTTCAAAATTCTCAAATCTACTTTTGTTTCGAGTCTTGAGCTTTTCTGCAGACTCTACAAATTCCACAGGTTTTAGTCAATTCTCTCTGCGATTTTGGCCCACAATTATCTCAGAAAAGCGTATAATCAAATCTCTGGCAAACATGAACCTTGAAATGATGAAATAATCGCGACGATGGCATGCCGGGCTTCTCACAAATACCATCTATTTGTTCTCGGGTGTTATGCATGCGTATAAAATGAGTTGCAGATCGATAGCAGGTAGTTATTGTACCACTTCTGTCCTTAACGAAGCCATTTGTATTTCTTTTGTAAGTTGAAGAAAGCAAAGCATGCTGTTTCAAATATTTATTCGAACAAACAAACATTGTTTAACGAATAATGAAACGCTAAAATCAATAGAAAAAATGTTTTTTCCATGTAAACTAACAGAAAGCAGACAGTACTGTAAACGGATACTTCTATCTATTTCAAATTAAGTTATTCAACTGTGGCATCTTCCTTAGTTGTGGAATCTAGAATCCCAATAACCAATACAAAGTTTTTTCAAATTACAGAGAAAGAATAGAATGCTACGCAAGACACGTTTTCCTCTATTGTGCGTCATATGAGATAGGTTATTCGATCTTGTGATGAAGAATTTTCACGTCTAACTCCGACTGAAAGTTTAGATATAATAAATAAGCTTAAGCTTAAGCTCAAGCTCCGATATAAGTTAGATAAAATTTTCGTTTTTTTCGCATCCGTTTGGGAGGGATAGAAGTTTGTGGAAAACTTCATGACGACGGTGGAGAAAAGGAATTTGACGTAGGAAAAGCCATCTAGAATTCTTACAAATCTGACACGTCGCTGAAAGACCACTTTTTGAAAGCAAAGTAAAGTGCCACGTACAGTTTATGTATCCTCTTTCCAAGACTTATTTCACTTTCTTCTTACTGTCGTCAGGTTTGACTATAGCATTATTATGCCGCTTTTATCAAAATTACCAAAACATTATTTGGCTAGTCCCAGTACATCGGTTGCCGCTGAATCGTCCTTTAGTGTTTCGGCCTACTATGGTTGAAACGAAACAGCACATCCACTTCCGGAAAATTCGGCTTTATCAGTCTTTTCAAAGGACAAAATTTGTGCTGAAGTTTAACATTGAGATTTTTAAATGCATTGAACAAAATCACCGCACATAAATAAAGCAATGTCAGAAGCTTCGACAATGCAAAAACAATAAAATGAGAAAATACCGAAATTACCATATCTTCCAACATACAATACAGATTCATCCATAAACCAAATACAGAAAATTACAAGAAATTACCTAGATTCACTAATACCTCTAAACCGAATTTCCTACAAATTTCGGTAATTACCCAGTAACGAAAAAAACAATCTCTCAGTAATTTCCGAAATTCCAAACATTTTCAAAACTACTTAATAAGCACTTACTACTAGAACTTACTAACTTTAAGAAAATTCAGTAATTTCCACGTAGTTTTGGTAATTACTGAGAAATTATTGAAATTTCTTTTATTTATTACAAAGAGCTATCCATTAGAATTGGGACCCCTATCTACGACAATAGGAGAATTTATAGAAACTACGATAATTTCGAGGAAATTTTGGTAATTACTGCGAAATTTCTGAAATTTCTATCGTTTATTAGACAGAGATATCCACTAGAATTCGGACCCCTATCTCCGACAACAGGAGAATTTATAGAAATCTCGGTCATTTCCAGGAAATTTTGGTAATTTATTATTTATTACATCGAGATATCCATTAGAAAAAGCACCGCTATCTTGGAAAACAAGAGAACTTTTAGAAATTTCGACTGTTTCCAGGAAATTTTGGTATTTACGAAGAAAATTACTGAAATTTCTGTACTTCATTAGACAAAAGATATCCGTTAGAATAAGGTTCCCCATCTTCGAAAATACGACAAGTTATGAAAATTTCGGATCTTCTTCCCAGTAATTCCCAGAATTTCCTCGAAATTACCGAAATTTTTAGAAATACTTTTCTTGTCAGGGATAGAGGTCCGAATTCTAATGAATATCTCTCACTAACAAACCACAGAAATTTCCCAGTGATTACGAAAATTTTCACGAAATTACCGAAATTTCTATAAATCCACCTACTGGCTGAGACAGGTGTCCCATTTCTAATGGATATCTCTGTCTAATAAATCATAGAAATTTCAAAAATTTCCCAATAATTAGGAAAAATTGCTCAAAATTACCCAAATTTCTATAAGTTCTTCTATTGTTGGAGATGCGGATCCCCGTTCTGATGGATATCTCTGTCTAACAAATAAAAGATATTTCAGTAATTTCCCAGTAATTACCGAAACTTCCTTGAAATTACCGAAATTTCTATGAATTCTCCTATTGTCGGAGATACGGGTCCCAAATCTAATGGACATCTCTGTCTAACAAATAAAAGATATTTTAGTAATTTCCCAGTAATTACCGAAATTTCCTCGAAACTACCGAGATTTGTACAAACTCTCCCATTGTCGAACATACGAGACCCAATTCTAACGGATATCTCTGTCAAATAAATGCCAGAAATTTCAAACATTTCCCAGTAATTACCGAAACTTCCTCGAATGTACCGATATTTCTATAAATTCTCCTATTGTCGGAGATAGGAGTCGTAAGTCTGATGGTTATCTCTGTCTAATAAATGATAGAAAGATAACGGTTAACAATTATGCAGCAGTTCTCTGTCAACTGAAAGAGAGACAAACCCCATTATTATCGGTGATAGAGAAAAGAAAAAAAAACGACAAAAAAGAAAAAACCATAAGATGCATGAATAACATCAGCAATTTTAAATTGTTATGTGATGTTGAGAAATTTATTCTTAATGTATCTAATAATCCAGTTCATGATCTAGATGATCTTATACAAGGGATAACGGAAGTTTGCGATGGTGATATAGATATTCAAAGATTGAAAGCTGAAGTACATATGATTTACGATTTTTTTAAATCTGTAATTAACACAAATCAGATGAAAATAAAACAAATCACAAAGATTTCGACTATTTGTGAAATTTTAAACTCATGCAATGTTGATAAACAAATGTTTAGAGAATTTGATAAATTGATTAAACTGTATTTAACTCTTCTTGTTACGATAGCAAGTGCTGAACATGCATTTAGTACATTAAATAGATTAACAACTGTGCTTCGAAATTCTATGACACAGTCACGACTTAATCATTGTTTATTAGCAAATATTTATAAAGAAAAACTTCATGAAATTGATCCATATCAAATAATGTCAAAATTTATCGCATCGAATAGCAATAGACAAGCCTTTTTTGCTTCAATAGTTTAATTTGAAATAAATGATTTTTTTGTAATGAAATTTTTATACTTGGTAAAGATTCACAAATTCTTGCGATAAAGAATAGAGCGAACTAGAACAGTGTTTTTCATAATACCAGAATAATTGAATAATCTAAAACGACTTATTAACTGAACTTATTTTAGTCTATGTCAACGTATAATATATAAAAGTTTTGAGGAGTAACCAATAACCTTATACTGAGCCTTACCTGATTTGAAAACGTTCCGCCGCCACTGCATATTGATACTTCCCTACTATTGTCAATAGCAATTCCATCAACATTAATGCTCAATGTAATAAACGGATAGTCTTTTTCAATATTCAAAGTTCAAAGGTGTCAAATATCGTTGACAACGAATGCACGTACTTACGTGTCTTGTTAGTCGAATAATAACAACTTATCCTGTTTAAATAAGAAGTTATGCTCTTCCAGGGAGATTCTTGGATGGAAGAGCATCGATCGACTAAAAAGCCGAACGAGTGTTGCACCAGTTCGATTCGGAAAACAAGATTTCGACTGGAACCCCCACCTTACGGCGCCGGGAATACTCAGAAGTGTTCTTCCTCGTTTTTATCTTGTCGGCTGAGTGCAAGATTCTTGTTCAAGCAGAATGTGTGTTTTTTTCGACAAAAACAGGCTAACAAGCCCTTTATTTTCTCCGTTTTCGATAGAGAGAATAAAAAGTTCCTTCTTATTCAAAAGCGATATACACACAGACATGTGGTTTATTTTCGCCTTTTTCGGACAGAAGAACACAAGTTCTTTTTATCCATAGACAAATGTACTTTATTTGCTTTTTCTTCAATAAGACGAGCATAACGTCTTATTTAAACAAGATAAGTTGTTATTATTTGGCTAGCAATGACACGTGCATTCATTTTCTCTACGATATTTCACACTATAACCCAGCTGAAGAGACCCTTAAGCAAGGTCGAAATCGCTCCTGGGTTGCTCCGTTCGTTTTTAAAAAAAGTTTTCGAAAACTTCGAACTCTTTTTGTACGAAAATAAACATTCGAAGTCTATCGTTCGTCATGCTTAACGACAAGATTGTCGTTTTTAGTTCAAAAATATTAATATTATCATACGTGTTGTTTTTAAATATAATGAAAAATATTCAAGCTTCATCTTTCTAAAAAAAGTAACCCTTTTGGAAAAAACGTTTTTACTGCTGAAACTGAGGTATGTACGAGAAAAAGCTTTTAGTAAAGTATCGCAAAAGAGCCCTAAATTTGCGCGTTACTTTTTTCGGTGGCCTTTGCCATTCGAGCCAAAACTTTTGCACTGTTAAATTCGTCGTTCGCTAGTGTGTATTAGGAAATATTTAGATTTTGAAAAATCTCACTTTGGTTTTTTCTCCAAATGTCCACGTTGTTTCCCACTGTGTGCTCCGCTGGTTTTGTCCTACTGTTGACTGAAGAACACCTTACATATAAAAAACCATACTGCTCTTTTTGACTTCATGATGTCGGACAAGATAAAGAAATGTCTTAGGTAAAGAAAGACCATTTCTGCATCCACGTTGCCAACCACATATCTTTGTCCATAAAGCTATGTTCAAGGTCCAAAAAATCATCACCATCACACAAAACGAAGTATAGTAACTTTAACTGACTATGTTTTTTACACTTCTAATGCATGTGTTGGAAATGCTTTTGTTTTTCATTTGATTGTCATTCAAATTTTTTTTCTGTTTAGTTTTGAATCACTTAGCTTTCAGAGAAACTGTACATCACAGTTTTTCCTATTCTTTTGCTTTTCAATAAGGTAGCCTCACGTTGCTGTTCTAAAATTTACTTTATATCTTAGCAGTGTTACGAATTACTATTACATCCTTCTCTCAGTTCTAAATCTTTCTGCTTCTTAAATATGACACCCACAAAGAAAAGAAAGAGAATTCTTTTCATCCAGACGCCGAGTAAAACGTAGACTCCGCATGAAAACGCTCCGTTTTTAATTAGCCATTACATTATGACAAGACTCAACGCCTGGTATTTCACTTCTGCCTCCCAAGGCACGACTGTTGTTTACCTCTTCATTATCAGAGACGCTTCTATTTCTTAATCTCTCGTTGTTCGATTGAAAGATCATTTCTTTCTTTCTTTCTCTCTGCGAAATCGTGAAAATAACTCACCCTTACACTCATCGTTTATTCAATCTTCGCTTTACCTGTTAACTGTAGAAAAAACGAAAATGCACTTCTTACACAAGACACCAACAGTTATCACTTTTTAGCGGTAGATAAGAAGCAACATTCTCAAACGATACATTAGAAAAAATAGCACATTTATTCCTTTTCTTTTGAAAACTATCACTTTAAAAAAAAACACAACAAAAAGAAAGTTTTTGAGTATAACAACAAGCTTGTTAGTAGTTTCAGTTCACCAGTCGTTTCCGGAATGACATGCCTTTTTAACATCACATCTTAGATAACAACAATTCTTCTTTCATTTACTCAAGATCCCCGAAAAGCAACGTACAAAATATACAAAAGAAACGACACTGTTGATAATACCAAAATGGAAAATGGTAGAAGTATGCACTGTGAGGCACACTCCATCTCTTGCTTATTTGCTTACCATATGTCTTAGAACATTTAGACCAAACCTTTCTCTCCCTCTCCTTCTTTTTTATCGCGTATTTTTCTCCTTCGACTCTGTCAAAAAAGTTAGGAGATCAACAGCTTGCTGTTTCCCTTTCACTTGGATTACACTGGTTGCTGGTCAAGAAGAAAGAGAGGAGTAAAACGTATAGTCCATTAGGCATGCACTAGTTTTTAACTGGTGTTGGGGCATCCGGGAGAATTGCTACAAATCAGTTATCACGATTCTCTCAGAGCTGTAAAACACCTAATTTTGTGGAAAAATGTTTGCTCTACGAAATGCATTTGTTAAAAGGATTCCAGAATCATTTCTAAGAAAACTCAGAGTATTCAAAAAAACATTGAATCACGGAAAAAAAACTGTTCCAATAGGTTTTTTTGCGTAATTTAGTACATTTTAGAATGCTCTAAGTTTTCTTAGAAATGGTTCTGGAATCCTTTTAACAAATGCATTTTGTAGAGCAAACATTTTTCTACAAAATTAGATGTTTTACAGCTCTGAGAGAATCGTGATAACTGATTTGTAGCAATTCTCCCGGATGCCCGAACACCAGTTAAAAACTGGTGCATGCCTATGGTCCATACGTTAATGGTACCGCATTATGAAGAAAAAACAAGGAGAATATATTCTGTGTTATCTAAGATAACAGGCTATTCTTTCTTTCACACATAAAACAAAACAAGAAAAAGAAAAGACTGCCGTATGTAAAGAATAAATCCTCGAGCCTGCACACAGGCGTTTCGTCGATAAGAGAAAGAGAGAAGAAGAGAAACAGAGACTAAACTTCAGTCATTTCTAGAAGAAAAAACCGAGATACACATGAAAAAAAAATCTCTCGTTTTTTTGCCGGAATTTGTAGAGTCATTTTTTCTCTTTGCCTATTTGCTGTACTCGCGCTTCTGCTTGTCATTATCGATGATGCCCTTTTTTTTTCTTCATGACTCTCTTTGCTACTCGACAGAGACACCATTACACCCTCTTTTTTTAAAGTCACTGTAATGATAGAACGATTTTGTATTCCCTAAGAATCTGTAAAAAAAGTCGAAAAAATACTACAAGATATACAAACGTTCTATCATCACAGTGACTTGCAAAAAATATCTTTCACACTGTTTCCTTAATACCATGAACTCTGATTCACGCCGATAATGAACCAGTTATATTTTTCGACCATTTATAATTACCCATAGGTAACTGTTTGAAACACGAAAGAAAAGAAAGCAGGAAAGAAAGGAAGAAAAAAAAAAGAAATACAAAATAACATTTGCACACATGTCTTGTATTTTAGACTTAATAGTCTTTCACATTTGCCTTTCTTTTTCTTTTGTATAGTATAAATAGGGTGTGACTATGGGTGTAAAGGTGGACGTTCATCAAGAGAATACCCACATCCACACCCTTGATCAAATAACCAGTAGGAAGGAAAAAATCAACGGACGCAATAACGAGGATCCCCACTATCTTATTGATTGAATAAAAACAAGGTCAAATTTGTTGTCTTCATTCTAGATCACTCGTACTTTACAATATTGAAATACTCTATCACTGTTATTACTAATGAGCCGGCCTGCAATCGAGACCGGTAAGGCTGTTACGATTTTCAGCTTGTCAGTGAAGAAACAGATCTATCAAATGACACTTTTTGACATTAATGACTGTATAGTCCTAACCAGAGTCACTTTTCCGTAGTATTATTGTAAGAAAATAAACATGACCTACTTTCTGTATTCACTTGTCTCGAGCAGGACAAGAAGAAGCTGAGCGAGTTTCTGTTTTGCTTCAGAGAGCAGCAGTGCATCAAGTGATTCAAGTGAAGAGGATGATTCTGATGATGACAAATACGTCAAAGCAGAAGGCTGCCGAACTCGTTCAACGAAAGAAAGTTCGGATGAGAGCAATGATGAAAGCAAAAGCGAATCCGACGATGAAGACATGGAAGTTGAAAATACCAAAGATGCTGAAACAACCAGTGAGCAGTCGGAAAACGAAGAAGATGATGAAGATGAAGACGAGAGCAGTGATGAGCACGATGATGATTATGAAGATGAAGATGATAGCGGTGATGAGCACGATGATGATGATCGACCGATGGACCCGATGGCAACCGCGCTTGCCGTGGCCGAAGGTGCCGAAGTACCATCCGAACGGTTTCGAATAATACAAGAGGCAGCGGACGAGTTGGATGTTGATTTGGAAAGACTTCATGTGAAGTATATTCTTTGCGCCCAAGCTGCGCATCACAGCGGTTTCATCGAGCCTGATTATTTCGGCAACTTACCTGAACTTCTCTCGACTGACAATGTAATCATTAGAAAATGTATCATGTGGGCATTTGCATCGATCTTGCCCTGTAAAAATGTGCTCAGTCCACTATTGATCCGATTGCTTTACAAATCGTTAAAAGATGAAACACTCGGCTGGAGCATTTCTTATCTGTTTCGGAAAATGTCCGAATACGACAAGTATATTCCGATGGTCACATGTGCCATGTGGATTTCAATGTCCAATCTGCTGTTCGATGGAACATTGAGCGAACAAGTCCGAACAACCATCGTTTATACGTTGAACAACGTTTACAAAGTTCGAAAATGGGTTTCACCAGTGATCAAACTGAGGTTTGAACAATTAGTCCGAATCGATGGCATCGGAACACGAGTTCTTGTTGCAACCGTTCATGCGTTACATTCGATGACCATCGGCGGTGCCAATCTGGAAAAAGAAACCGTTTCACGCTTGAGAAATTTGGCGACCACTGGCGATGGCACATCGACGGAAGCAATTCATGAATTACTCGATTTCCTCGATAACAAACGAATCTTATCGAATGCAGCGGGTTCACTCTCAGGTTCCAGTGTGAAAAAAGAACTCACCGCAACACAAAACACATCGGTCTCACGGTCAGAAGAGGAATCCGTTGAACCAACTGTAAAATTACACAGTATGGATCATTTACTCAACACTGTTGGTCATCTCGGTCGCTCATTCAATTCGGAATCGCAGCCAACTGACGTTCGTGTAGGTCACAACCAGGCGTGGTATCGAACCACGTGGGCCGAAGTGATCAATCTCGTCACGTTAGCTAAACAAGGCAATCTGAAAGATCAAGATTTCGATTATTTGGAAGGCAAGTTCCGTGATGGTATTCATTGGTCCACAACACCATGGCGCAGCCGAGAAGAAATCTTTGAGATGATTGCTGGTGCGTTTCGAGATGCTGCAGAGATCAAACAAGCCATGCCGCAAAAGGTCCTGAATACGATGATCGATCGTTTATCAGGTACCAACGACACGGTCCATCGTCGATGTGCCGAAGGACTTCTGTTCGTCGTAAAAAATCAACAATCATTGAGCGAAAAACAGATGGAAGGAATCGAAAACAAATTGAAACATGCCGATGGCACCGTGGTGAAACAACATCTGATCGAACTGTACGCGTTGTACGTCTCCAAAGGTCATCATTTAAAACTCGATTTAGATTCCATCGAAAAAGATTTACTGAATGAAGAAACATGTGAAACAGCAAGTTATCTCTTTTTCAAAGCGGCAGCATTGGAAAAAAGAACGTTCTCGAACAAGATTATGAAAACACTCAGTCAAGTGGCCGAATCCAAGCAATACGATGCCAAAGCACGCGACAACTGTCTGTGGGCACTAGCGTACAGTATTAAAGAAACCACCGACAAGAAGTCGATACCCGTTGTTGTGATCGAGGCACTCGGTGATTTGCTCATCGATCCGGAGAAGAACGTCAAACAAACCGCGGCTGTTGCTCTGTGTTACTATGCCAGTGATGAGAAAACAGTCTTGTCCACGGAGATCTTGGAACGATTGGCCGAGATGTTGAACGAAACGGATTATGGGTTATTGAGCAATATTTTATCTGTTTATCTCCGAATGAGCAAACAAGGAGAAGAGGTGCCTAGTGTTGCTTTGAAGAAACTTTGTCCTCTTCTTTATCACGAAGATTTTTTCATCCGCGAAAAAGCCATTTGGATTTTAAAATATGTGGTGAAGAATCGACAAGCGGTGAAATTGAAGATCATCGATCGAGTCGATGGATGTTTAAATGATTCGGAATTCGGCATTCGAAATCCAGCAGCGATGATTTTCGTCAGCTATTGGACTGAACAAATCAATCAGAATGATCGGAAACTTCTTCGAATTCTGTCTGTTCGAATGGAAACGTTCATGTCGACCATCTTTCGTCACGCTTTCAGTTTAAATGTTCAACTGTCGGGTCTCGATCTTCTTCGATCGTTGGTCGAGAAAGACTTTGTCTTGTCCGAAACATTTCTCCATCTGATCGAATGTTGTCTCTATGATCGAGAAGAATCTATCTCAGCAAAGTCCATCGGCATTCTTCAAATCTATTCGAAAGAACATCGATTACCACAAACAACGCTCGTCTGTTTAGAACATCTGTTGACGACGGAAACACCGATTCTTTCCGAAGTGATTTCGATTCTCAAGTCGATCGTTGCCAATGGTCATCGTCTGTCGAAAAATGCGATTAATATCCTCGCTCAGTTATTATTCAAAAGTGCCAACCCGAAAGAAATCACCGTACTGCTGACGCATGCCGATCGAAATCAACCGTTGCCGAAGAGTATCGATGAACTTCTGCGACAAATTTATTACGGTCAAGTACTTCGACATTCCACATGTGCAGCGAGTTTAAACAAAGCGACGAAAGAACTTCTTCATTCCACCAGTCAAGGCAAACCTTTGTCCGCCTCTGTGCTCGATCTGATTGTTGGTGAATTGAATTGCGACGAGCGAAGAGCCTCATTGATGCCGATTCTGGTCAATGTGATTTCGAATGGACAATCGTTAAACAAAGATGAGCATCGATCGATCTTGCAAAACATCTTTTTTCAAATGATCGATCAACCATCGATTGATCTGATCGAAATCTTCACTCATCTTACGCGTCAAAATCAAATCATTTCCGAGAAAGTCATTGATCGATTAAAAGAATATTTAACCAATCCATCGATCAATCATTTTGTCATCGAAATCTATCAGCACCTGATCGAACGACAAAAACCATTGGATCCTTCGATCATTCGAAATATTTTAAAGTTCTTCACTCCACAACAATGGAAACAGCTCACTGAGGATTTACAACATCGATTGGCTTTGTTTTACAAAGCCGTAGCTGACAATCGACCGAAAGAAGCCGATCAAAACTATCTCCCGTTTCTTCTCGAACCTAATCAATCGATTCGCGTGCGAAAAGAGATTTCTACAGCGATTCGACTCTTGGTCGAACATCGAGAAAAACTTCAACCAACGACCATCGATGTTCTGATTGATATGATTGACGGTGACGATGACACTGATCTTCAACAGATCGCATTAGAAATTCTCGATAGTGTTCGATCGACCGATACGAACATCAAACCGAACGTGTCGAAGTTTCTCGATTTACTTCAATGCAACGATCAGACTGATGATCGAACTCTGTTGAAACAACTGAAAGACGCCGCGACGATCGGGGTGAATTTACCCGAGACTTTGTCCGTTCGATTATCGCACATGCTCTACAGTTGTGATGTGACAGTGAAGAAAGATGCGGCACTGATACTGGCCATGAGCATGTCCAAAGGCAAAACTCTCACCCGTCAAATTCTCGATGTGATCTATTTGACACTTCTCGATGATACGATCAACATGCAAACCTTGCCGTTGTTGCTCTCCGAATCAACATTACCCACCTCAGTGGTCGATGATCTTCTCTATTTAGCCAATCGTTCGTCGGACGAGTCCGTTCGACAATGTGCTCGACAAATACTCGCAACACAAATGAACAACAATCAAACGAAAATCGAATTATTCTTTGAATATTTGAATTCTGAGAGCAACATCGATGATCGAACTGATCTTCGTCGAACTTTGAAAGTTCTGCGTGCAATGATTATCGTGGAGAAACAACTCTCGGTTGATCAACTTTCGTTGCATTTCTCGGGTGACTATCAAGACGAAATCATCGATGTGCTGCTTTTGGCACATCAGCACAACGTTCAATTCCATCAGAATCAGCGTCTCATCGAATCGATCGAGATCGCTCTGCAAACACATCCAAAGCCCAAACTGATCCAACTGATGGGAATTCTCACGAGCAACGCTGTGATCATTCAAGAGAAGACATTCAGACGTCTATTCGAAATCTTTGCTGAAGTCGACGATGAAAACGCTCTAATGGCACTCGAACACGCTGCTCAGCACCAACCGTTGCCCCGGGATATGCTGATGTTTTTCGTCGAACTGATTTCCGATCCATTGAAGGTGATGTTCATCGCACGAAATTTCTCAATCATTCGTCAACAGGTCTCTCAAGGTTACGTTGAAGATCCGATGGAGATCATTCAAGCTGTTCGACTTCCATCGATCATCGATATAGATCGACTGAAGAAAATGAAGTCACTAGCACAATGTTTCGGCACGATTCAAACTCTTCTGTTCGTCAATTATCTTCAACCGGATATTTTCGAACAACCTGTGGAACAATGGTCCCGTGATTGTCTTTGCATGGAAATCATCGCCAATGACTCGAACACAACGAACGATGGAATCATTAGTTTCTACCAACATCTGACACAATTCGAACAAATAAAACATTACGAGATCTCCGACGATCGACGTGACACTTTTCTTCGAACATTGATTGAAAAACAACGTTCAGAAACATTGACCTTGTCCGCTATCAATGGCATTCTCATCTACGCAACCACATTGACCGACACACCGCTGAAGATTCTCGATTCGAATCAATCGGATTGGTTGATGAAGATGCGCTTCTACTACATCGGATCTCACTTGGGCGAACGTTTCAGTGATCTGCAATATCCAAAATCCATGATCGATCATCTCGTTCAACGTCTCGCTGAACAAGAACAATTATCGGCTGTTTTCATTGACTTGTGTCTTCGAACAGTTCGATCAGCTGACGATGTTCTGATCTTTCTCGATCTGTTCATCACTTACGCCGTGACCAGCACTGATTTGATCGAAATCTTTTTTCATGAACAAAGTCCCGCGGACTTCGAGACATTGATGAAGAAAATGCACTTGTTGGTACTTGGAAAGACACTGAAATCGCATTGGATTGGATCGAACAAAAACTTCTCACGTGCTCGAGCTTCATTACAAACACTCGTCCAACGTGGATGGACAGTCTCCAAATTGCTCGTCGTGCTCACGGCGAAAGCGAAGATCGAAATGTCGTCAGACGCATCAGAAAGTCTGATCTACTTGGTGGCTGTGTTGAAGATTTTCGTCGATTACAATGTCGATTCGAATATCAGTTCTCATCTGCAATCGATCTTTGCACAGAGCAAAATCCAACTGTGGCCATCGGCAGTCTACAATCGAGTGATCGAACATTGTTTCGGTCACACAACAATGATGAAACAAGTTACACTGCAGGACCGAAATTGTGCTATCTAGCTGATATTGTATATGGAAATTCTAGTCAATTTCAATTCGATTTACTTCGTCATGAATTCAGTCTGTTGAACACACGGTAAAACATTTGCACGACATCGTTTTCTTCTTTTCGATCGAGTTAGAAGATTTGTTTTAGGACATTGGACAAAGTAGAAGGTCTATCACGTCGTTTCGATACGGTGATCATCGATGAAGTGGACAGTATGTTGATCGATGATAATAATACACTCGCTCGTCTAGCTGATCAACTGCCCGGCATGGAATGGCTCAATCCGTTGCTCTACGGGATTTGGCGTTGTATCGATTCGGAAGCGAAGCCAGCTTCCAAACGCGATGCCATCATTGACAACATGAGAAAACTCTTGGCTGATCCAAATTCTGATCTGAAACTTCCGACGCATTTGGCTCGTTTTGTTGACGATTCGATTCCCACCTGGATCGATCACGCTATTCTGGCCAAAGTCGAATATCGACTCGATCATCACTACATGATCAAACCCGATGAAACACGAACGAAGCGAATCATGCCGATCGATTTCTCCAATACGGGCGCTGTTCAACCGAGTACAACTTGGAGTGATGGTCTACATCAATTTCTTCAAATCAAACATGGATTGAAAATGACGACCTTGACCGTGACCACGAATTATCTCTCAAATATGGGCCTTTTCATGCGCTATGGCAAAAATATCTTTGGTCTTACTGGAACGATTGGCTCGAAAGATGCGCAGAATCTTCTCGGTCGCATCTACAACGTCGATACGATCATCATTCCGCCGTTCAAACAGAAACGACACATTCACTTGGAGACAACTTTGACTGAAAATGACGATGATTGGCTAAAAACGATCGTTTCAGAAACGATCAGCCATGCTCGACAACAACGAGGCATCTTGGTCATTTGTGAAACACGACTGGATGCAAAGACGATCAGCAAACTACTACAACGAGCCGAGCCGACCTATCTCGTTCGTCTGTACACGGACAATACTGACGCAGTCGAATCGAATGTCGTCGGCAATCGAATTCAAAACGGTGAAATTATCGTGGCCACGAATCTTGCCGGTCGAGGAACAGATCTAAAAACAAGTTCAACCGTGGAGAAACACGGTGGTTTACATGTGTGTCTAACGTTTCTCCCGAATAATTTACGTGTCGAAGAGCAAGCCTTCGGTCGAACATCTCGTCAAGGTAATCGAGGAACATCACAGATGATTCTCAGTCGAGATCGAACACTTGGACAATTGATAAGCACCTATCCAGAATATA
>CAJNOQ010004427.1:0-17539 GCA_905250885.1 Didymodactylos carnosus | reverse complement strand
CCTAAAACACGAACTGCATTCAAATCAAATGAAAATCAAAAATACATAAGAATACATAGAATTCGTACTGGAGTAAACAATCTAATACTGGCAATCTTGTTCTGATTTAGGGTAAAAAGACAGTCACATACTCAGAGAGTACGCATAGTACTTATCGAACAGTTGGTTCTAAAACATCTCGCTCTTCACAATACTAGGCGAGAACAGGTTATCAATCGTCATGCTTATCCATGCGCAAAACAAGTTTTAACTGGTGAATAGAATGTAGGGGAGCTGTACAAGAACTTTTTGTATTCGTCCAGCCTGTTTTCTTTAAAACAATTCAAATTTAAGCATTTTAAATTCCAGTACATTCCCACCATGTAACATGAAACCTTTATTCGTACGCTTCATAATATAGATAATCAAATTTTTCTTACGAAACTTTTTCTCTTAGAAGCTTACTCTTTACAGAAAATTTGGCAATCTTTTAGATAGGCACTTAAGTATAGTGAAGTAAACAGATGAATGTTTCCACATGATACTTGCATTATGTTTCTAACCTTCAAAAGACTGACGAGCATTTGCCCATATGGGTAGATCCATCAAACAACAACGTTTCTCTGTAAATTTTTCGAAACAGGCCGAGTTTCATCCGTTAAAAGAACTTTTTTAAGAGGTGCACAAAAATGCGTAGTATATTTGACCTAAACATAACTGAGTACAATAAACACATCGACTAATGTGTTTAAGGATATGCAGATTAGCATTGCAGTTAAGTTAAACTATATTACTTTCTAAAAATTTCTATCAATTTGCAAAATATGATATACTCTCGCATATTTCTTAAAGAGAAACGGAACATTAGGGGGTTTGGAAGAGTATAAATTGAGAAGTGCTTGTCTGTGGAAGACCGATATCTAAAATATCATGTAAAGGTGGCTACATTATTCATTCTCCAAATACAAGATATCCTAATAAGTAACACAAAGATGAGTGTTGAATTCGAGAAGTGTGATTACTAACACTGTGTGTTTATTAATACTATTATAGGGGTATTACTAAAATACGCTAACACCCAAAAAAGTGACGCAAACACCCAAAATAATATGCCAGAATAATCGCCATCCTTTTTTGAGCATATTAGATCACTTTTGAATCCATAGGAAATCTGATGAGAGCAGAAGTGGTCGGACCACTGAACTTCGGGGTGTGATCCTCCTGTATAATCAAAAATAATTTTTTTTCTCAATAAAAGTGATTCATAAAGTACGGCAGGAGAACGGTCGTGAAATTCTCTATAAAACTACAGCCTCGGAATATATAACCCATTGTTCTTCAATTTTTTTATTAGCAGCGACCTGTTTTCTTGAGGGTATCCCATAATGTATATGTTTAATAATTACATATTTAAAGCCCTTTTTTTCTATTTCTTGATGATCTTATGGTTGATGTTGTTTCACGAATACTTTTCTTCCCAGGTTTTCGTTCTGCAGTAGCTGGAATATTAAAATCAGTCGTTGGTTGCCGTATAGGTAGCTGGTAAGCATAATAATCGCGTATTATTTGTGCTCGTTCTGATTGAGATTTACTTGACCAGATTCTACTATCATATTCAAATCAAAAAAGGATTAGATTACTTTTTCAGACCAGGAGAGTTATACTTGCTCTTACGGAACAAAAGGACTAATTAACTGTAATTCACCACCTCCATACAAACTTCTGATTGTTTCGTTCTTTTGTGCTGTTAATGATCTATCAATTAGATCCAATACATCGGATAATGGTCTTCGTTCCCAATTTGAGCCATTTTTTAACATATGATTAATAGCTTCATTGTCGTTATTATAAAATAATTTTGCTGTTCCATCTTGATTCATATAACCAGCAGAAGTTTTGTAGAGAATTTCACGGCCGTTCTTCTGCTGTACTTTATGAATCGCTTTTATTGAGAAAAAAAATTATTTTTGATTATACAGGAGGATCACACCCCGAAGTTCAGTGGTCCGATCACTTCTGCTCTGATCAGATTTCCTATGGATTCAAAAGTGATCTAATATGCTCAAAAAAGGATGGCGATTATTCTGACATATTATTTTGAGTGTTAGTGGGTGTCAGTGAGCGTTAGTGGGTGTCAGTGAGCGTTAGTGGGTGTTAGTGAGCGTTAGTTGTACTCACCGATAGTTTTACTGCACAAGTGCAAGCGTAATTCGTTACGGTTGAGTAAGAATATTAGACTATAAAAGCCTACGATACAATTTCTTTTCTCCCTAATCCTATCAGAGAGTAGCATTGTCGAAAAACTAGCTTTCGGTGAACATTTTGACAAAGTAACGACATTATATTTCGATATATTTGATCAAGTAAATATTATTCGATTCGGGTATGTATTTGTATACATACCTTTTGCTGATCGTAGGGTATCCCAGAAATTCTTGCACATAGAAAGAGATATCTTCTATTAGCTCTGATAATATTTATACACGCACATCATTCAGACTAACTATTTCCGCTTGTCTAATCCATGCATATATANACGACATTATATTTCGATATATTTGATCAAGTAAATATTATTCGATTCGGGTATGTATTTGTATACATACCTTTTAAGCAGGCATGTAACCCTAAGAAAAGCTGATCGTAGGGTATCCCAGAAATTCTTGCACATAGAAAGAGATATCTTCTATTAGCTCTGATAATATTTATACACGCACATCATTCAGACTAACTATTTCCGCTTGTCTAATCCATGCATATATAATCAGGAGAAGAGCTTTTGTATATATTTACCAGTAATTATAAGCTATTAAATCGAGAGATTAACATCAAAAACACGCTTAGGCCAGATGGCTTTCTATCCCAAGTTCTTTGGCTACAACAGTAAGATCTGATGCACAGCTTTTAGGTCACGAAAAACGCTGTGAAAACAAAAACTGGTCTGTCAAGAAAGAAGAAGCGTGATAGAAAAATGCTGATATAATTCATTAATTACTTGGTTACTTTTGCAGTTTTCTGCAAAAAGCGACATATATATTTCTCAGTTTTTACCAGTAGAGAGATTAGTGTGCATTAACAAACTACATTAACCCTTTTGTAATACTACTAAATCACGTGTTCGGTTCAACGTGCTAAGAAAAAGATGTTTTATCATCATTATGCAAGTAGATGACTCAATATTTTAAACTGGACCATCCGAAATTGAGTTCAGCATACTAAATATTTCACAGAATAACGATGTTTAACCCTTGGTTGAAGTCTACGGATCCTATCGGACCCGTTTTGTAATTTTTTGTTTGCTGTCATGCCTGTATTTATTTATTCAAGCCACTATTTTTCCCAATCATATTTCTGACGGTTGTATGCAAGAGTGTTATTAAATTTCGTACATGAGTCTTATCAGCTTAAGTTTAGAGTACGGGTCTACATAAACCCCAGAACGTCCATGGTGTTATGTTTGCAATTTAAGTCTTTTTAGAACTGTCTTCTGTCGCCCCATAGGTTCGTTAGTTTGTCGTCACTAACGATGTCTTGCATTTTCCTTTCTTTCGTATCTCCCCACGTCGTCTATTTTTACGGAAAACCGTCTGTACCGACGGTTCTTCAAATAATCACCAATTGACCGCGGTTTGCTATAAACCGTCAGTTAATCGCGGTTAACATCTTTGATACTGCGGTTTGGAAATTCATCGCGTGATTTCGGAGAACCGACGGTTAACCGTTTCTTTTTCAATTATCATTTTGTCTTGTGGTCACTATATGTGTATAAAGCCAACATGATTTATCGAAAAACCACATGAACAGACACTCAAAAGAAAAATGAAAAAATGCTCGGAAGAGGATTTGTACTCATATCGCGTGCTCAGCAAAAAACAACGTCAATTAACCACGATTAACCGAGCATTTCGTGCCGGTTCGCAGTTAATTGCGATTAACCGAAAGGTAAAGCGCACACTCAACTGGACGCTTAACCGATGTTAATTGGTGGTTTTTGCCAGTTTGATAAACATGGGCCTTTTTCTTTACGCGTTCGACTTTGTTGGTCTTTTCAGAGTTGTTGATTGCTTTCTCTGCCGAAAGTATGTAGCAGCATCTCTGTCCGTTGCGACTCGTTTTGTCTCTCCTATTTTTAGTGCTTGTAGTAGATACAGTGCAACTTGTAGATACAGATTAACAAAACGATTCTAAACGTTGAAGGATTAACGAACATGAACATGTTTGCTGTTCGTCAATGTTCAGATCACTAATAACGAGGGGGTAATCAATGATAATAATAAACGAACACAGTAGGACAGAATGGATAAAGCATCTTTAATTGTTTTGTTCGTTACTCGATCTTTTGCTGATGACGTTTTGGGTTTTATTGTACGCGTTAACTTATGCAACTGTGACTATAAAAAATGGAATTGATAATTCTTATGATAGCTCATCGGTATATAATCATCATGTTAAATGTTTACATGGATATGATAAGATCGACTGTTAAATCGGGAGCTCGAAATTGTTGTCTATAGATGTTCTAAATAGATGATTGAGTAGCGCCGGACTTAGCCTAAGTACTATTATTTGAGATTGCTCCGTTCATCTTTGTTGTCTTTTTATAGTTTTAATTACACTTCTTCGGGGAATAAACTATTCTAAGATGATGTAAACAACCTACACTTTTGCTGAACTCCATTATCCAAGCACTCTATGATCTTGTTCTATTTTTATTTCTTCTACAGCGTCCGTAACAATGCCTCATAGAATTATTGACCCAGAACAGTTTGTTAAGAAAGGAGAAGACGAAAATGGTGTTCTAGAGAACACTGTTAATAACATTAACATGTCTCCATTAGAGCCAATTGCTGTTATTGGAATGGCGTGTGCTTTCGCAGGCGGAATCAACTCTCCTGAATCACTATGGGATGTCCTGAAAAGCAGTATTGATGTCGGAAAAGAAATACCAAACGAGCGTTTTGATATTGATTCTTTTACGGCCCATCTAGCGAACATATATCCGAACGTTAAAAATGATTTGGTGCGTCGAGCATATCTATTTGATAATGACGTGCTCGACCAGTTTGATTCCGCATTTTTCGGTATCACAGACGGTGAAGCTATGTGAAGTATTCAAATATTGTCAAAACTTCAAAGAAAGGAATATTCGTAAATTATAAGCTAATTAAGATCAAACAAAATAGTCGTATGATAAATGAATAATCTAATGACGATGGATCCCTGTCACCGTCTTGTACTTGAAAAATTCATTCATCTTATTGAGGATGCTGGTTATACATTGGATCAAATTAGAGGAACACGGACAGCTTGTTATATTGGTCAATATTCAAATGATCATTTATTAACAGTTTCTCGTCAAAAAGCGGAAGCTCAACGGCGCTTCATGGGTCCTAATATGGGTCTTTTTAATGCTTCTTCAAGACTTGCGTATCATTTTGATCTTCATGGTCCCAATGTATCGTTAGATACGGCTTGTTCTACCTCTCTCCAAGCTGTCCATCTTGCGATTCAAGCATTAAGGAATAACGAAGCAGAGATGGCCGTAGCGGGCGGAGCGAATACAAATTATAGCCCCGAAAATTTTATGAACAGCACGTTCGTTGGTGCTTTGTCCCATGACGGAATTTCTCATTCATTCAGCGCCGATGCGAATGGTTTCGCTAAAGGTGAAGGTATTGGTCTAATACTTCTTAAGAAACTAAATGCTGCCATAGCAGACAATGATCATATCCATTGCGTCATCAGAGATGTGCTCGCTAATCATGATGGCAATCAGCTCAAAACTGGTTACACTGTCCCGTCAACATTCGGACAACATTTATTACTTTCTCAAATTTATTCACGTAATAAAATAGATCTCAAAGAGGTTTTTTACGTGGAAGCCCATGGAACTGGTACACAAGTTGGAGATCCGGTTGAAGCAAACACGCTTGGTAAATTCTTTAACCGTTCTCAATATGATCCTCCACTCCTTATCGGTTCTATCAAAAGTAACATTGGACACACTGAGGGTGCTGCGTTCTACCATTCCTCTACCACGCAATGGTTAATTTTACGTTTATTGTCAATAGTTTTCATATGATGCTTCAGAATAAACAGATGACTTTAACAGGACACAAAGAATCTGAACAGTTCAGGGGCATGGCCGGATTAATTAAAATTGCGCTATGTATGAGACATCGTGTTCTTATCCCTAACATGCATTTTTCACATATCAACCCAAAAATACACGCCAAACAGTATAACATTCATATTGTGAATCATCTGATACCACTTCCAGATGAGCCTGTTTTGATGGGAGTAAATTCTTTTGGTATCAGTGGCAATAATTCTCATGCAATTGTAAGTGAATGGTTCAAACACCCGCCGAGGAAAACTTATCATGGACTGTTAGAAAAATGCAAAAAAAGTGAGCAAATGAACGGATTTGTTAACGGGCATGATCATATACTAGAGAATGGCAGCGACATACCTCTTAAACTTCCTACGTATGATCCAATAAAACAACATTTTATTCTGATTTTATCAAGTAAGTATTTTGCATGTTAAAAAGATTCATGTGATATTTATGTATCCTAACAATTTTTTTAGCAAAATGTGAACAATCAATGAAAAACCAAATGGAAAAGTTTTATTCATGGTTTTCAACACTACCCAAAGAACTATTGGATACACAGGAGCAAATATTCTTGGCTCACCTATGCCGTATCATGTTGCTAAAACGAACCACGAGCTTTCCATATCGATTGTCGTTTGCATTTTCAAACAGTGAACAGTTTAAGAAACAGATGGAGTCATACTTGGCAAACAATGATTGTTCCGGTGTTATTGTTCCAAAACAAACTGCACAACGGTTATCGCAACCATTTGTTAATATTTGCTTTGTATATAGTGGTCAAGGGCCGCAATGGTGGGCTATGGGACGTGAACTGTATTGTACAGAACCAATATTTCGTCAATGGATTGACAAGATCGATACAGAACTCAAATTACTATCCGATGAGTGGACATTGATAGATGAACTGATTACTAAAGATGAACATTCATCTCGCATAGATGATACAAACATAGCTCAACCAGCAATCTTTGCGATTCAAGTGGCTCTTACTGCTCTATGGTTATCATGGGGTATAGTTCCTAAAGTAATCGTTGGTCATTCAGTTGGAGAAATATCAGCCGCCTTTGTTGGTGGTCGATTACCATTAAAAGAAGCAGTCAAAGTAATTTATTATCGTTCTCGTTTACAACATCGGAATACACGTCAAGGTGGACGTATGTTAGCAACATCTTTTAGTGTACCAGAAGCACAGAAACTGATTGCAGGTGTCAAAGATCGTGTTGCAATAGCTGCTGTAAATAGCTCACAATCTGTGACACTCAGTGGAGATGGAGCTGTCCTTGAAGAAATATATGATCTTATTACTACGCTCAAACCAAATCTATTCAAAAGATGGTTGAGAGTTGAAAATGCCTTTCATAGTCAACAGATGGAAAAGTATGATATTCAGAAAGATCTAATCACTTATCTTGCCGACATAAATGGTTATGTTTCAAACAAAGAGGCAACGGTGTTCGATGTTGCTTGTTCGAATGCTGTTCTCTATTCAACTGTTAGTGGATCTCGTACTGACAAGTCAACAGTTGTGTTCAATGGAGATTATTGGTGGGAAAATGTGAGGAATACTGTTCAATTCAATAATGCTATTGAGTCTATTCTTAGAGATTTTTCATGTGACCCCATTCAAGCATTTTTAGAAATTTCTCCACATCCTGTGCTTTCAACATCTCTTCAAGAAATTTTTGATGAAAACAAGTTATCAACAACACCATTCATTTGTCATTCTCTTAAGCGTAAAGAAAACGAGCAACAAACGATTTTATCATCATTGGGTCAATTATTTTTGTTATTTGGTTCAAATTTAGTTGATTTAAACAAATTTTGGTCATCGCGTTACCATTCAAAATTCACAACAAGTCATTACAGACAAGAAAACGAACTGATATTTTCTTCACTAGACAGATTGCCTCATTATGCATTCAATCATCAAACCTGTTGGTACGAATCAAAAGATTCCATATTCACTAGAAGAGCACTAAAAGTTCAACACCACCCACTTCTTGGTGTTCGTTTATGGCACAACGACGCGAGCACACCAACATGGAGAAACGAGATTATTTTGAATAAAACAAACCAGTTTGCATTTCTTAAAGGCTGTTCGTTTAGTACAGTATTTCATCAATATGTCAGTTTCATGTGTTTTTAAAAAGACGTACGACGTGAATTAGTTCATCTTGATCATGTTATTCAGGGAAATATTATTTTTCCGGCTGCCGGTTATATTGAAATGGCAATTGCAGCTGTTAACGAGCTTAGTTTTCTGTTATCGACCCAAGAAACAATTCAGCAATCGACGACATCGATAACGTTTGAAAATATTCAATTTCTTAATGCATTAGTTTTAAAAGAAGATGAATCAGTTCAAATCAATACTGTTATTAAAATGCCATTTCGTGAATTTTCTATTTATAGTCGACGGCACACGAGCCAAGATAGTATTCGTTCTAAAGGTATTAGTGGTGCAGATATTGCTGTATCGTTTACAGATGAAAAGTCCTTGAACACTTATTCGACTAATGAATGGGTTCTGCATGCCACTGGCTTAATTAATATGAAAACGGATGTTTCATTAATTTCCTCATTGTACAAACCACAGACAGTTTTGGATCGTTTTCGAATGGACTCAAGCAGCTTGAGTTTAGCATTAGATGAAAGCAAAATGAATGATTTTTATACATTTATTTCTCGTCGTGGTTTCGACTATGGGCCGAATTTTAGAAATATTAAATCGTTGTATGGCAAAGTATCGGAAATTTTAGCAGAAATTGCTATCCCATCCCTGCATGGACCAGATGAAGACTTAATGCAACAATATTACTTTTATCCCATGCTTCTTGATGCTTGCTTTCAAGCCTTGCTGTCCATTATTCCAGAAAACGGGACATTTGTGCCTGTTTCAATAGATAAGTTATTTGTATGTGGTGGTACAAATAAAAGCTTAATACCTACACTGAATCAAACACAAAACGTTTTCTCGTATGCTTCATTTAATTCACCCTTACGAGGTATCACAGCAGAAGAGCAATTCACATCCGATCTCTTCATTTTTAATAGTAGTGATTGTTTTACAACTGAAATCCTGATGATGTTTCACGGTTGTAAAATACAAAACATTCCTGGCGTTAGTAGTTCTGTGACAAGTATCATATCGCCGTTTCAAAAACTGAAAGAAAATGCCTCTATTAATAATAGAATAAAACCTGCTGAAATTAATCCATTGATTGAACGTTTTTGTTTCAAGACATACTGGAAGCAATCAAATGTTATGTTTGATTCAGCATGGTTATTACCGGATATAAATACATTATTTAATGCAAATGATAACGGTAGTGTTCAAAACATGATCCAGTATGGAAAGACACAAGCGGATAATGAAGCTGAACAAGTAATCGATCTTATCAATGAATTGTCAGCACGATATATGTTAATTTCGGTTAAACAACTTTTGAATATCCCTTCATTGGACGATTACAATGTGATTTTAACACAATCGAAACTGAGGTCGCTCGTTATACCGATGTATTATAAATTCCTTGATGAATTACTCGATATTCTACAAAACAAAGGCTTTATTGAAAGGTGTGCAGACATCAATGGTGAACATCAATGGAAGTTTGCAGCCACATATGCTGAACAACTTTCGTTGATTAACGAGCACAGCAATAATATGTTGTTATCGCAAATGCTCAAACAATTTCCATCGATAAAGTCGATTCCATTGCTTAATCATGTGTGCGGATCGAATCTTTCTCAAATATTGACTGGGAAATTAGACATATCACAATTATTACTCGGACAAGGAAATGATAGTCTATTAAAAGAGTGCTGTTCAGTATTCTACGAATCTAAATCACGTTGCACATTTGAAGCATTGACGAATAAGCTTAAAAATAGTCTAAATGAACAACGACGAGATAAAACGTCAGTAATCAAAATACTGGAATGTGGTGCTGGCACCGGTGAGAAATGATTCAATTATTATGTGTTATCAATAAAAAAGAGTTGGAATGAAGAAGTAAAGTAAACATAATAAATGACTAATGTATGATTCAACGATTCATATTTTAGGCACATTACTTGATTTTGCTAATAGCACCGATACAATAATTGAATATACATTTACTGATATATCACCAGCTTTTTTTTCAAAAGCACAACAAACATTTTCAAGAATTCTAGAAGAAAACAATAAGAAAAATCTTTTACAGTTAAATTATCAAGTGTTCAATTTTGATTCTGAGCCACTACTGCCACTATCTGTTAATCAAAATACGCAAAACCAAAGTCAAGCGTTTCAGCCCGAATCATTTGATATTATATTTGCGTCCAATGCCGTCCACGCATCGTCGAATGTTGTTATTTATTTATCGAACATCCGACAACTGCTTGCACCTGTCGGAATTATTATTCTTGTTGAAATTACATCAGCAGAACCATTTCTTGATTTGATATTTGGTTTGCTTCCGCAATGGTGGAACACTAATCCACATGATATAGCAAGAAAAATGTCTAAACGCGCCATAATAACTGCAGAACAATGGGTAAATGCTTTTAACCTTTGTCAAGGATTTGATGAAGTTCAGTTTGTCAAAGGCTTTGTTCAATCAGTTATTATTGCTCGCAAATCAACATCCTTATCAATTATTAATAATCTTCCAGAAAGGTTACAACAGGCATGGGTTATTTTTTGTGACAATAAACAAGAAGTTGGTATGAAAATAGCAGACACACTTCACCGTAACTATAATGGAAACAGCATAACACTAGTGGTTTCCAACGACACTTCAGCATATTCATTTAACCACGTGAAAGTTGGTACTTTAACGATGTTTGACGATATAAAACATATCTTTCAAACTGCTTTGTCTCAATGTCATTTGCTCAATATTGTTTTCGCATGGCCGCTAGATTTAGAACCGATGAAAGATAATGAAAGCGAACGAGTAGTAGATGAGAATTATTTCACTTTTCAACATCAGGAAGAAATGTCATGTGGCACGTTCATGTACATCGCCCAAGCCATTCAAGCTATCAGAAACGAAACACAGTTAGAAATTTCACCAAATATATTTGTGCTTACACAGAACGGACAGTCGACAATAAACAAATCATTTAATCCTACTCATTCGCCTCTAATTGGCTTTGCACGATCACTTGTAAATGAATATGGCATGCATCGTCTGAAATTAATCGATATCCAAGGATTAGATCATTTGCCAATGTCAAATATTGTTGATAAACTAGTTAAAGAAATTGATTCTTCAGTCACTAGTTCTTCTCTCAATGAAAATGTTCAAGAGATTGTATTGTCCTTCAGTTCTTCTGATAATGATGGAAATGTTTTTATGCAGAAATGGATACCTGTTTATGACAAAATTAAGGCGGAAACGTTAGACAAAAATCTAGCTGCAGTTGACAACAAATTTATCATTCCAAATGTTGATTCTGACTCGATACAATTTAAATTAGAAATAGCACCGTCTCGATTCTTATCTGATCTCAATTGGGTGACATGTGATGATCTGATTCCATTTTCACTAAAACCAACAGAAGTTGTTGTCAAAGTACATAATGTTGGGATCAATTTCAGAGATGTACTCAAGGTAAGAGGCTTATATCCTCACATACGACAATTTGGACTCGATTATCAACAACAAAATGCTAACACTCGAGATGAAGAATTTGGATCGGATTTCTCTGGTATCGTTGTTCGTGTTGGTTCCGATGTTACTAATTTGTTCCGAATTGGTGACAAGGTATTTGGCTTAACAAGCAACACTGGAGTATTTAAATCGCACATTGTATTGAATAAAAATGAAATTTTTCCATTACCTTCAAATGTAACCATGGAGCAAGCATGCACAGTGCCAACACCCTTTTGTACAGTTCTATACGGTCTAAGAGATCGGGCACATTTGAAGTCTGGACAATCTATATTAATTCATGCAGGATCAGGTAAGGTCACCCTGTAACAGTGCAGTTCGTACCCAATACATATAAGAGCAGTATACAATCTCACATAATAGCATAAAATACAGCAAATACTAACAGAGATTTTGTTTCTCGCGAACTTGTCATGAGAATGGTGAGGAAAAGCACGCACTTGTTTCTTCACAAACACATTTCTGTGCTTCAGGTGCTGTTGGTC
Source organism: Didymodactylos carnosus (assembly GCA_905250885.1). Taxonomy (NCBI): domain Eukaryota; kingdom Metazoa; phylum Rotifera; class Eurotatoria; order Philodinida; family Philodinidae; genus Didymodactylos; species Didymodactylos carnosus. Next base: position 5,294 of record CAJNOQ010004427.1, on the reverse strand, counting down.
TAGCAGCCATTCAGTATTGTCGAATGATCGGTAATGTTACAATTATTTGCACAGCTGGAACGGAAGAAAAACGAAAATTTTTAAAACAAGAGTGTGGTATCGAACATGTATTTAACAGTCGAGATTTATCGTTTGCCACCGAAGTGCGTCGAGTTGTACCAAATGGGGTTAATGTTGTTTTAAACTCACTTGCGAATGAACTACTTCAAGAATCTCTGAAACTGTTGGCACCTCTAGGCCATTTCGTTGAAATTGGCAAACGAGATGTTTTTGCTAATTCGAAACTGCCCTTATTTCAATTACGGGCGGATTGTACATTTCATGTTGTCGATCTAGTTATGTTGCAGAAGATACATCCTGAACAATGTTACGCTTTTTTACAAGAAATATCAGAATTATGTAATCGTGGAGCCTTACAACCAATTACCCCAGTGTCTGTCTTCGAACCATCGCAAGTGAAACAAGCTTTTGCATTATACAATCAAGTATCACATATTGGAAAATTGGTTGTAAGATTAGCGGGTTCTTCTGAACAATTAGAACTCAAAGAAAGACGACTAAATACGAAAAACGAAAGAAAAGAACAAGGTTTGTTAAGATAGTTTGATTAACTCAAACAGGATGCATCATGAATGTTCTTTGAACGGACCGTCGTACAAATGAAGTTAAAATGAGGCAATTTAGTCTTAAGTATTCAAAGAAAATACGCGATTTTCCCTTGAGGACATGCAAGATATGCATCAGCAGGTTAAACTCAAAGAAAACAGCTCGAACTTTTCAGAATTGAATAGAGCTCATATAACTCAAGAAACAATAGATCAAGAAGACTGATCAAGTGGAGCTGAAGGCATAATGGGGAACTATTTATGAAAATAGGTCATTTTTCGTGTAGATCCTTCGATACATCCATATGCAGCTATGAAACTGCCTGTATATGGTAACAGAACTCGCAAGCTTCTAACTTTTCTCGTTTGAACATTATCCTAAAAATATATGTTTCTGATTTAAAGTCGACAACATTTTACTTCATCAGAAAAAGAACATTACAAGTTGGTCACTGATTACTTTTTTTATAACAACGATTTCATTCGTTGAAAATATTCTTTGACCATTCTCGTTTAGATAATCAAATGTTTACTGATTTGCTGTGCAACAAGGGAACAGTTTTGATTTCTGGTGGCCTGGGTGGCCTTGGTATTGAAATGTCAAGATGGATGATTGAAGAACATGGCGTTAAACGAATAGCACTAATGACAAGAAAAAATGTGAACGAATTGGACAAAGACAGTGTGCAGTTTAAAGAATGGATAAATTTAAAAACAATTGCAGCGAATTATAGTGCTCATGTTGAAGTTGTCAAAGCAGACGTGACCGTGCATGCTCAAGTTCTGAAAGTTATTTCTGAGATTAATCGAAGCGAATATCCTGTTCGTGGTATTATCCATAGTGCCGTTGTACTCCATGATACTTTCGTTGCTAACATGACCCAAGAAACATTATCAATGGTAATGCGACCAAAAATTAGAGGAGCTTGGAATCTTCATTACGCAACAATAATCACATCATGTCCTTTACACTTTTTTATTATGCTTTCGTCACTGCGAAACCACATTGTTAATTTTGGGCAATCCAACTATAACGCCGGTAATAATTTTCTTGATGCACTTGCTCATTACAGATTACATTGTAAACATCTTCCAGCATTATCTATCGATTTATGTGCAGTTTCTGGTGTTGGTACCGTTCAGAGACGTGGAGACACATTGATGTCAATGCTACGTGCAGAAGGCCTCGAACTAATACCGACTATTTATGTCTTTAAAATCATTGAACAATTACATCTAATTCAGCGACAACGCCAGCCAGAAATTGCTTTTAGTTGTCCTATTATGTTTACTGTTAATTGGAGAAGAGTACGTGCAACAAATAATAAATTAGCATCATTGACAAAAACTGTCAATGAATATGCTTTAATTGAAGAACAAGAAGAAATATCTAAAGATGAAAAAACAGATTTCACAATGGATATTGATACAATCAAACATAAAATCCATTTAGCAGTATCGAAATTATTTGGGGCTCTAAGTATAGATCGAATCGATCTGAATACGCCACTCGTACAACTAGGTATGATAGGCTACTCATTTATTACGTGTCAATAAGTTTGTTTTCTATTTCTATGAAATAATATTTTCAATAAGCTGTGTTATTTGTGACTCGTTTGAGGATTCGTTAGTTGCAGTGGAACTACTTAATTGGTTAGAAAAAGAGATGAGAATATTGATTCCTGTCGTAGAATTGTTGCAAGGAATAACCGTCACAGATCTTAGTTTACGTGTTCATTCGAAATTACTGAGTACACATTCTGGGACTGTAACGGTTGACAACTATAATTCAGTTGCAACCAACAATGAGGACAATGTTGAGAACGAAAGCCAAACCGAAGCAAATAATGCATTGGCGATCAATGATGAATATACCGGTATTTCTCTTATAGAACCACTTCATTTTTCTGACTATAAATCAACGTTATTCTGCGTTTATGATATAACGGGTTCATCTCAGATATTTTCTTCGTTTGTCGATAAAATGTCTATGGATCAAAATTCACCATCAATCGTGGCGTTTAGTGCAAGCGAGTACGAAAAAGATAAACAATTGGTAACGTCGATTCAGACAATCGCACAAGAATATATTACGCAAATGAGACGATTGCAACCACGAGGACCTTATCATTTGATTGGTTATAAGTTTGGCTGTTTTATTGCTTACGAGATGGCTCGACAACTGCATAGATTTCATCAAACAACCGTTAAAACTATGGTTTTAATCGATCCTGACACGTCCGTTCTTCATGAAGAAACATTAAATTACGAAGTTATTCATAAACTAGCTGACAAATCACGAGAGCAAAGTAAAACTATGCCACAAGTGTTACCCATATTGGAACAGTACAAACACGTATGGTCTGCAGACGATAATAAAGAGCAAACAGAACATGTTAAGAGAATTACCGAAATATCACATTCATTATATGATGCTAAAGAAGATTACACAATGGATGTTGCAGCTGACGGAAGTGGAGATAAAATAGTAGATATTGCTCTTATGTTTATCAGTTCAGGAGGAGACGAAAACACGAAGAACCATACAATTAAGAATGAAACACAACAGGATCAAACTCATATATGGAAGAGGATATTACCTCAATTGACAGTTAGGCAAGTTAGATGTAATCATCATTCATTATTACAGGCACCCTTTGTAGATATAATCGTTGACAAATTAAAAACTATAATAGTACCATATTACTAAGTTATGTAAATAAAGTTTGAAATTAAAAAGAAGTTGCTTTCAGTATTGAATGGGCTGTCTTTTCTCCACGGCTTGTCCAAGCGTGACGCTGTGACATTTTTGATACACTAAATCGCTCTTTTCTGAAAAACTATTAGAGCTACGGAGTTCGTTCAAGCGCCCTCTATCTCCAGTAAAAAAAGAAGAAAATTTGGTTGAAGTTTAGCAGTGAACAGCAAATTTCCAGAGCGTGACGCTGTGACAAAAAAGGCCCTTTTCTCTTTGGTATCTGGGGGATTTTTCAAACTTTTCAGCTAAAATCACCAGTGAAAATTTTTATTTGCAAGCGGTTATGTCGATGAGAGAACGACCTACATGTTAGTGAAAAGAATTTCATTCCAGGATCTTTGTCGATCACAGAAAAGTTATTTTATTACCGTGACGCTGTGACACTTTTTCTTGTGATGGCAACCACTGGTACTCCGCACGGCCAAAAGAAGTTTATTTTTATCTTTATCAGAGGTCTTGCTAGGTACGATTTACTAGAGAATTGGCGCTCTAAACTTCGAATCCTGTCTGGAAAATAGCCCGCAACCTGGAAGCCTTTGGAAAGCCTGGTGCTTAGCGAAAAAATTCACCGTCAAAACGAATGAGACATTTTGTCGAGAATTTAATTCTCTATCAACTTTATATTTTTTAGATAGAATTTCCAGAATATCTCTCCTATAAAACAGTATTCTCAAAAGAAAACCCCGTTCTAACGAGTTATACATCATCATCTGTGCTTTATAACTAGCAATCGTTAGTAAAAGTATCTGTCGTACACAGTCGTGTCGACGTTAAGATAAGGTCGACATTTATGTATAGTATAGCTAGTAACTTGTGAGTGATCACTTGTAAAGACTATTTAAATATATAGATAAATGTACGGCCTTCATACGAATGTATCATCACAACTCGTAGTTTCGTTTTGCACAATTTAGTGCAATGGGAAAATGCGTAGTTGGAGAAATACAGCGTATGAAAGGTCGGAAGATCGAATCCAGGACAAGAACATATATAAATTGTTCTAAATGACCTGATAATGTAAAAGATGAACGATGTTGACCTACGGATTTGTAGAGGTCGTGACTAATATTTTTAGTGTTCGGACACGCAGACCCAATTTGTTCGCAATGTCTTATATGTTCTTTGTAGCCTGCGAAATTCTCTATTGAATGGTATACATTAGTTGATGTTTGCTTTGAGCAAAAGAGGAGAAATGAGGAAAATACTCTAAGCAAGTTCATGTAACGGGAGGAACGTTTGGATGCGAAAATGATTCCAGGGGGAGCCAAATTAGGTTTTTGGAGGCGATAGTTTTCATCCGGTAGAAAAAAACTACACGATACCTGTGAATATGATATTGATCTGAAAGGTGCCCATTTTGGCACTTATCGACCCCCGCCCTTTTGTAAATCATTTAATCGATTATCATTAGCTAGTTCAAGAACGTTCATACGATTATCAATGCCAGCTTGTTGTTGTAATTTTGTTAAATCTATTTGTTGATAGTTATTCGAAATTGTGAGTACTCCAATAGCTATCGGAGTAGCTAAGATTGCTACAAACTGAAGCCATTCAAACCATGTATGATCATCTTTTTTCTTGTTTTAACTAAATGCCAATGCTTGATAATGGTTTTAATTTTTGATTGTGCAGTAGCATTATCAAATTTATTACTTTTTTCCAAATGAATAACTACTTCAGAATCCAATTGTAACATCTGCACTAGTTTTTATGCGAAGGAAAATAAAAGCACTGGTCATAGCCATCATTCTTCTTTATGTTAAAATAAAAAATCTAATTAATTTAGAATAGAGAAGAGAAAGAAGTTTGCTTGTTTCCATCATGGGAATTACAATCACAGGTTTCGGTTTTTATTGTTAATGTTGTCAAATCTTCTTTTCTGGTGAAAAATTGGACATTTAAGTTGAACAAACATTATAGAAGTCTTATTT
>CAJNOQ010004426.1:5835-17541 GCA_905250885.1 Didymodactylos carnosus | reverse complement strand
TTCAAGAGTCAAGAGCACAAATCCTTTTAGCCTTTTTCTTATCTCAATATACTCTATCGAATGAGATATGAATGAATCGAAACGGAGCGTATCACTTGGGAATGTTCCCTCGTAAGTAACCAAAAATGAATTCTACACAATGTTATCAAGCGTTTATGATGAATAGAGAACGAACAGAAATTTTTTTCAATATTAGACTCTTGGTCAATAATTTAATAATATTTTTTATTGTTTCCCAGTCAGATAATGTTGGTAAGTCGAAAAAACTTTAGGACATATAGTTCTATGTATTCTGTATAAACTGGACAGATTAGGAGAAAATTCAATTGGAGAATTCCTCTGAATGGTATAGCAATAAAATGTTAAAGATTAAAATAGTGAGAAATGATCTAAATTATCATATGGTAATCCGTACCATAGGGAAGTGTGTGCTAAAAACTTGATGAATAAAAACTTTTAACTTCTCAAGAAGCCAGTGAAAGTTCAAACATAAAATTTTGCATAAAAATGTTTTTTAAAATATAAATTTGTAAAAAATATTTAAATAAAACACATAATATGAGAATTTTTTATAGATCTACTAGTTGTGTACTTTTTAAAGTCAATAGTAATGTTAAAATAATAAATTGATGTTAAAAAAGAAGTTCTATATCGTAGTATCGTTTCTATAATGATTATATGTCTCTAATTTAGGAAAGTGCAAATTTGGCTAATCGACTAATACATGGACAAGTAACAAATGCTCAAAATGCTGAAGAACTCTATCAATTAAAACGTGAAAATTGTAATTTAAAAAAACAATGTGATGAATTAAAACAAATTCCATTAGTCTATCGTTCACAACAATCATTACCATTATCAGTACCTACAGGAAATAATATCCATGAATTAACAGCACCAGTAAGTCATCCAGTAGGAGATGAACATCTGTAATATAATTCTTTTCACTTTCTTGAAGTTTTATGTTATATTAAACTTTGAACAACATCTTAGAGAAGTTAGAAAAGTTTTTAGGTTTGAATTTAGTACACGTGTTCAAATGAAAGTATAACAATTGAGAGGACATTGTTTGCCGCATCAATCGCGATGTTTTAAAAAGCTTTTTGAAAAATAAGGTCGAAAAATATTTACATCAACAGTTTCTTTTTGTTGATGCAATTAATATTGTACTTGAACATAATTCTGTAAACTTCATTGAAACACAATAGAATGTAAAATATTTATATCTGTTGTTTGTTCTATTTTTTAGTATCAACAATCTGATTTCTTGTCATTACCAATCCCTACAATTACGAACATATCAAAATCAGATCAATCAGACGATGAATTAAAGTATTATCGATTGAAAGAAAGTGAAATGAATATTGAATTAAAACTACTTCAAGAATCTGTCAAAAAATTGAATGACGTAAGCGAGTATATATGAAGTATTAAAACAAAAAAGAATCAATAATTATTGCTGATATTTATAGGAGAATCGTCGATTACAAGAAACACCTCAGATTGAAATAGCTTCATTACAAGAAGAATTAACTTTAGTCAAAATGCGAGATGCGGAAGCAAATGTTAATATGAATGAATTGAAACAGAGAATAGCCGATTTAAATAGGGAATGGCAAGTAAGTTGAACAATTAACTGACAATATTATTCGTCACTTAACACGTATGAATTTTTCGAGAAAAAAAATCATTAGGATTCATTTGTAAGAATTTCTTGAATAGTTATATGTTGAAAAGGCATAAACAACTCTTCATATGTTTTATTCAATAGTTTTACCACGCATGACTGTTCAAATACCTAAAATTACATGTGAATTTTATTATGTGAAAGTTTCTACCTTTTTTTTTACTTATCTTGAATAATGACTATTCTTTCTTTTTTATGCAGATACATGATCAGAAATGTAAAAGTATATTCAATAAACAAGAGCAAATATCAAATCCACAAGAATATGATTTAATTGAACATGAATTATTGACACTAAAAATGCGTGAAGCACAAACAGATTGTGAAAATAAATTATTATCACAAAAAATCATGGATTCTGAAACACAGGTAATGAGTAGACTACAGTTAAAGATGTATTAGTCCAACTTTGGTTATATTTACAGAAACAAGTTGCATATAATCAAATAAAACGTCAAGATGACGAAATTCAACGTGTCAAATTAGAATTACAAGAACATCAGACAAGAGAAAGTGAATTAAGATCACAAATCACCGATATCAAACATCAAATGAGAGATTTAGAAATTAAAGTATGTACATTTATTTTAGTCTTTTTTTTGTTATATTGATTTATCTACTTTTGTTTTTTAGCAAAAAGAAGATTCAATGATGATTAAAATTCGCGATGCTGAAAGTACACAAATGATTGGAGATTTACGACAAAAAATTGCAGAATTAGAAGTCCAGGTATAATGTTTATGTTATTTGAACATATATAAACAAGACCTTATATAATGATGATTTTTGAAACTAGTTTAGTCAAAGAAAAGAGAAGAAGGAAAAATATCTTATCGCCTAGCTTCGTAGGCCGTCAATTATACTATCAATAGTTACCAAACTGTAGTTCTGATTAGAAAGCTAAGCTGAAGAAGAGTTCTTCAAACAAATTTGATACACGCTTACTAACTACAAGCTAGACTTTGATCATACATGACTTGTCGACTCGAACACAGTACTAGAGATGTGTAGGTCGACTTTGTCCTGATCTGATCTGCAGGTAAGAATGAGAGTAGATCTCAGGATCTGTGGGTTAGGGGAGAGCACAGGACTCTTTGTCGAATAACAATATTTTTACTAGAGAACAATACTTATTACTAGCAAAATAGTAATGCAACTAGTTAGGAGACACAGTTTTATATATATATATATATATATATATATGTGTGTGTAGTAGAATTCAATAAATTACATTCCACAATGAAAAATGAACATAATTCCAGAAAACTTTTTAGGGCAGGTCAGATTTAGGCCATGAACATTTTAATAGGTGAAGAGTCATCGTTCTGCACATTTCTATCCAGTACACTTGATGAATATTGACGAACAATATAATCGTGAAACCAAGCTGGTTTAACTCGAACTAGCTAATTAATTTTCTCGTTAAATGTCCACCTGAGAAGTACACTTAGAAAATGGACACTTTTCAAATATCGAGTAACATATTCTAAATTTAATATTGATTCAATTACTCAGTTAGAACAACTCAATTTATTTGATTCATTTTTTTTCTTTTCTTCGTTTTAGAATCAAGAATTAGTCACAACTGGTCAACTATCTGATGATAGAGATTTACAAGACAAATTAAATGAGTTGCAAGAAGAGGTATAACTTTTCTTTATTAATTTCTATCTATTGGCACAGCAAAATCACATAGTGCTTTCTCTTTTTTTGCCACTAAGAGTATTAAGTGCGAATTCTCAAGGGCTCTCTATTCTTTGCTTTTAAGAAATTGATAACGTTGCATGCATGTTGTAGGTTGTGTTCTTTGCAACCTAATCGAAGAATAAGGTTGGTTAGCTCTATTAAAAATATGTTATAAAAAAGCAAAATGATCAGCAGATTGTCTTTTGAAAAAAATATAAATTAGCCAGCTTGTTTGTTCGACGCTATATTTGATTCATAGCCGTGATATAATATTGAAACAAATTTTCTTCCTTTATTATCAAATAAAAACTGAACATTGATCTGATAATAATTAATTCAAACAGTTCATGAGATTGCTAGAACTCGATGAATGTTACCTAGTGGAAACATGAAAACATAGTCTGAAATGAAATAGCCTTCCTTACCTGTCAACATTTATGTTCTTCTTGTCTCAATTTCAATAGAATAGTTTCGTTATAAAATTCGAATAATGCAGCCTTTGTATTATAAATTTCAGTTGGAAAAAAGTCGAATAACTCGCAGTTTATCGTTACCATATATGAGACGTACAAGTCTAGCCTACCTGTCAAATATTAAAACACAATCCATTAATGAAATTGATAATGATGATGTTTTCTAAATACTGGCAGGTTTTTTGTCATTTATTTAAACCTTGCTATTTATCAGCTTCATTTTTTGCAATAATCAAATCATCTGCTTGAATTTCGTATTACTACTGTGTACCAGAGAAGTCAAAGAAGCTTACTCATCTCCTATCAGATTATTCCTACAGAGTAAACAAACATTCCATTGAATTTCTACTCATTTGTCCGATTTTCACCGTAAAAAAGAAATTTTTCGGCGAGCAACAGGACAGTACTCTCTGAAAAAAAGATTTGTGTGCGAAACCTAAAAGGGTATAGAGAAGTGTAACCATTTCCAAGACCTTTTAGGTTTCGTAGAAGAAAAGGTACGGTACGAACCGTTTAAGTGCATTGAAACGATTGATCACTGCATTTACTTATTTCGTTATGTTTTTTCCTCATGATTTTTCGTTAAAAATCAAAAATTACAGAAGTTTCAGGTATTGTTTTGGCTCAGCTTTCACCGCCCTTTACTACGGAAACACACCTAAGCTGCTAAAATCACTTTCTTAGAAAAACTTTTTTTTAAAAACAAATCTGTTAGAATTTATGCACCTAAACGGTTTCGTATCATACCTTTTCTTCTAAGGAAACTAAAAGAGTTTGGAAATGGTTGCACTTTTCTATACTCTTTTAGGTTTAGTACACAAATCTCTTTTTTTTTTACAGAGTAGTATTGCATATTTTTGCTTGATTTTCTAACATGTAAGCACACCAATGACGAATCCAGTCAGCGGTACGAGCGACCGCTCATATTTTTTGATTAAAAAATTGATTTTTGCTCGACAGAATGAACTATCACAAAAAATTGTGTTGCTATGACAATCGCACAAGTCTCATACCGTTCTTACCTACCTCATGTTCTGAAGAAAAATGTTGAACCCATCACTGAAGCATACCGCTCTGCTTGCATTTCATTCTTAACATATGCGATAAAAACAAGTTTTTATACAATTAGTACAGACAATATTTAATAATTACTTTTATTTAGATAATGAATTTACGTTTAAAAAATGGTTCATCATCGGCCTTATATCGTCGTTACTCAGCATCAAATTATCAGAATGATTATGAAGACAGTGGCGATGAAGACCACGATGACTTATTTTCATCAACAATTAATGCAACTGCAATTCATCCCAATTTATCAATATTATCACCAAAATGTCTACATTCCTCATCTTCCTTAAAATCGACTACTTCAATAACATCGCTTAAAACAAATGAAATACGATTACCGTCACAATCAAATTTAGATAAAACTGAAAATACATCATCATTTGTATTAAATGTTAAACCTGATCATTTGAACACTCGTTCTTCGTCAGCATATCAAGATGATTTTAATCGAAACAGTGATTTAGACGATTCGGCACCATCTGTCACTAGTTCTACAACTAACGAAATAATATCTTCTCGACAAATGTAGAATTAAATTCCCGGTTTTTTATCTCATTGGGTCTATGCCGTCTACGTCATTCATTTTTTGTCTTCTTTTTCTTTATGTGCGATAATTTTTTATAGATTAAAATATCTGTGGTCTTTCGTTTTTATTATTATTTTTTTTTGAAATCAGAAATCGTTTGTTGTACATACTTCGTTCTTTTAGTCGCAATATCGCACAATCCATTTTTTTTGTTCTTTTTTTTCTTTCTATCATCTACACATTTTTGTTCTTGTTCAAGTTTTGATGGAATGCTAATCAAATTTGTGTCCATCAAACACTGTTTTTTGTTTCTATTTGTTAAGTTATTAAGAATATAGATTTCTTTTTCAACTTTGTTATTTTTTGTACATGTTCTGAAAATACTAGAAAAATAACATGTCACTTTCGAGCCTTTCATATTTCGATAGAATAAAAGTCAATACGTGAAAGGAATGAGATTAGATGTATAGAAATAATCACTTAAGCCTAATTTCGTCTTATTTCTGTAGCTTTGACCTGACAATGAACATTTAGGGCTTTCCTTGTAAATTCTATAACTTTGCAAAGAAAGGTCGTGTAAACTAGGAGATGTCTCGTTTTAATCAGAAATTTTCGGCCGACAATTATGCCTTATTAAGAAACGTTTTAGTTATTTTTTTAGAGTTTCTGGAAAACTGGTTTTCCAGCAGACCGGATCTTCAAGAGCCATGAGGATAAATCCTTTTAGGCTTTTTACTATCTCGATATAGGTTATCGATTGATGTATGTTTGAAAGAAATCGGGGTTGGACAGCTGGGAATGTTCCCTCGTAAACCAAAAGTAAAAGTTAAGTTGACGCAATGTGTAACGATAAATTGAAATGTTGCTTAATCGGTAGTTTAATTTTGATCAACTGCTTGACGACTTGTCATCAGATATGATATTGAACTTCGTTTTGAACTTCCTGATGTTGATTTTTTGCTATCTTGACGGATTTTTTGTGCACACGAAGTACATAATAATTTGTTATCTGTATCTATTGTATACGATAGAGGTATAAATAGTGATCTACTACAATTTGTACATTGAAAACATGTTTTGTGCCAAATGCAACCATGCACTCTAATAATGTTATATGAAGAGTTTTTCTCTAAAATGAAAGAAAATAGTTTTGGATGTGTAGTACTCTTTATGAGTATAATAACTGTTTGTAGCCATGCGATCATATGCCTGGATATTTATGAAATTTATGTGATTATAGCTGTCGGAGAATGTTGAACACTATAATATTGTTTGTGAAATGACCGTGAACAATGTTTGTTCAAAGAACTGAAATAAATTCAGTATTTTATTTGATAATATCAAAAAAGCTCCTTTCGACGTTCCATTCAAAGATTCGAGAGATTCTCAACCTTATGATGAGACCAAACATTACCACTAGATATGAATCGGTGGAAGAATTCAGTTTTCTTTTGACATTATCACATAAAATACTAAATTTAGTTGAGTGTTTCGTGTTGATGGCTCTGTGAGTTTCCCGATGCCTAGACTTGCACCAGTTACGGTTAAGTGGTGTTTTAGTAACTGGGCATCAGTTAACTGATTCACAGATACACTAGTTAACTGGATCGATTATGGATTCTCATTTTACAAAAAAAATCGATTTAGCTCTCCAGCACCATTACTTCATAGGGACTAGTACGGCTGATTTTTGGGAGCCTTAAAATCGAAATTCGGTTTTCCATAAAAAAATTTTATAAGTCAATAACAGTACATCTTGGAGACCTAAATCGAAAAACACCTAGGCGTATTGAAGCCTAGTACCTATGAAAAAACTTTGAGCTTGAACGGACAAAGTTTCGATTGATTGATCCGGTACGCAATGAAAACCCTTTTTTTCCAGAAAACCATATAAATATGAGTTCTAAGGTTTGAGTAAAATATATATATGCCTGTTTTCGTGCAGATACTCTAGTAAGAATTCCAACACTACCCAATCAGTTGTTTCAATCCCGTAATAAGACAAGAAATGAGGGTGAGGAGTACCCTTAACTGATTTTGTAGACTCTGCATAAACTTTATTCTTTCTGCACGTTGATATGCAGTTAACGGATATGCCAGCGAGTCAGTTAAACAGTTAACCGATGACCGGTTACTAAAACACCAGTTAACTGTAATATATCTTTAACTAGTACATGTCTACTGATGCCTCATTTTTTAACAATAAGCTGCAATAAATTTCATGACCATAAGAGATCATTACTTCACCAGGGCCTCGAATAACGAGACAAGTGCAGACCTCAAGAATAACTGCAATTGTTTTTGTGCTGTTTTCTGATTTTAACTCGGACAACTTCCTCTTTATAGATCTTACACTACCAAGGAGAAACAATTCCATGCGACTTCAATGGCATAGTAAGCTACTTTATATAGTAGTTAAATGCCATCCTACTCTTGTGCAGTACTATACATACTATCAATTTGTAGACCACATTTGACACATTTTGTACCAAACAGCATAATGTAACAATTATAGCAGTACTGTTCGTCTTCATGCTGAATGTAACGTTGATCTTTTAGCATTATTTGACAATGCGTACATGTAAAGCATTCATTGTGAAATGGATGATTTTTATACATAATACCGTTGCCACTAATTGCCTAAGATCGAATGATTCTTTATCTTTTGTCTGACGAACAACTTAACTCTTACCTTGTCGCATCTTAAGCAACGTATAGACACAAGACGTTCATGACAAGGTACACATAACAAAAAATCATCAAAGCTAGTAAATTCGATATTAGTTAGTGGACAATAGCAAGCCGTACAACCAAAACATTCTAAATGATACATTTTATGATCATATTCTGTACATTTGTCGCCTAAAACAAATAATCAACTATTGTATATTTTTCTGTTTTATGATGTTCCACTGTAAACAGGTATTGTCAATTGAAATTTGTGATTTACGAATAAAAGAAGCGCAGTATTGCAGGTAGAATAGTACAAGAAGAAATATCGCATCCAACCCCTACACGTTGTATGTTGTTGTTATTCCCATGTACCATTTTCGATGAAGCGGGTTTGATAGTTTAAGACTAGATGCTACGGATCCCATCAGCAAAAATGTATAATAAAATGTTATATCGTACTTCTTTCTGAACGATGCAAAGCTAAGTTCAAATGCATTGACTTTTGTACGTATATCAGGCTGAGGTGAAACATTTCCAGGTGATACTCTCCGTTCGAGCTTATATTTTGGTCATCGATAGGGTCGATGGTATAGATAAAAATCCGGAACGGATTCGACCCATTGCTACTTCATTCCCCAGAAATGAGCGAAACAAGTTTCTCTGTATGTACTATCATTGTGCTTGCAGTGATTATTATTCTTTTTACATCTCAATAACGAAACATTGTTTTGAGCTGACAATGTTTTTAAATCGCAAGTTATATATTACTACTTACAGTAAAAATTTCAATTGAATCTGACTTGTATCTTTCTTCTAACCATCGTTCACATCTATTATTCGGTCATGAGACCTAGATGCTACAACGTCTTTGAAACTATTGCGTTGAAATATAAAAGAACCATTTGCTGGTTATGAAATGGATCTCTCATGTAGGCATTATCTCATCATGTCTTCCTGTGACACCGTTGTTTATATTACACCATGTTTTCCTGTTACGTTATCTTTCCTACTGTATCTTACATGTCTTTCTCGACTAGATATACATAGGCTAGTATTTTTTTGGAGTGTGTGCTTTTGATTTCTCAATAAACTATTTGCACTTACAAGTCAAGATCGAACAAGTTAAGTGGAGCCCAACACTTAGCTTCTGTCAAAATGATTAATCCTCACAACGTATCAAAATCATTATCGAATTTGATTTCAAATAATTTATCATACAATTCATCATTGCAATCGCCTTGAACGAAGAACATATTGCACAAAATTTGCACAAAAGTTTGGGTTTATTTGGAAAGTACATCGTATTTTTTTTGAAAATGAAACTACAGTAGAAACCATGAATTTTAAATTGATGAATTCATGGTTTTCGTAATGAAGATTTCAAGCGTACAACTGGGACTCGATAAAAAGCCTTTTCTTGTTCCCACTACGTTTTACGAGTGATATTTTTTGATTAACCCTTCCGAGGAAGATGGCTTCTACGCTGCATGATGAATTAACATTGTTCAGTAAAAACAATGGCTAACAGTCTCTTTTTCTGATTCTCGATTGGTCTAACTACATACAAAAACATATAGATAAGAAGCTATATATCTCGCGAACGACAAGTCAGATTCAATTGAAAGTTTTACTGTAAGTAGTAATATGCGACATGAGATTGTAAAAACATTGTCAGCTCAAAACAATGTTTCGTTATTGAGATATAAAAAGAATAATAATCACTGCAAGCACAATGATAGTACATATAGAGAAACTTGTTTCGCTCATTTCTCGGGAACGAAGCAGCAATGGGCCAAATCTTTTTCGGGTTTTTATCTATACCATCGACCCTGTCGATGACTAAAATATGAGCTCGAATGGAGTGTATCACCTAGAAATGTTCTCTCGTGAGAGTAGTCCAAAATGTCAGATTTTTAAGCTATATTTTTTTACAAGGGATAGTTTAGGATAAAACATTAAAAAACAAAATAAAACACGATCTTTCTCAGAGTTAACCGCCTTTTTCTTATATGTTGTATAGAGACGCAATATTTTATTCAGTTTAGGTTGACACAGGTAGATCATATTCATTCAAAATGCTTTCTCGTCTATTTATCAATCTGTTACTTTTAAAAGTATCGTTCATCTACCTGGTACTAGTGGTCTATTACATCGATGACATCTTGTTGCATATTCGTTTATATAACAGTCGCGACAAAACAACTGATCATTTTTGTAGCCAAATTTATTGTTCAATAATGACGATTGACATATAGTACAATTAAAACATCTATCATGCCACGATTTTCCTTTGAATATAGAACCCTAATCAAATCCAAATAGTAGAATTTATCGAAGATGCTATTAACACTACGTACTCGACTTTCAATGTTAATTATTTGTTGACATTTAAAACATATACTAGAAAACTTATTTTCATAGCATAGTACACAAACAGCAAATCCATCTTTAATTATGTACTTATTATTCGACAAGCTTTGCTCACAGTACCAACATATAAATGCTTCTGTAATGATATCATTAGCAACTATTGTAGATTTTATATGATCTATGCTCATTGTCTTATTGAATAAAAACAAAATCTTGATAAATATAAATAACTATAATTATGGAAGAAAAAGACTACATCCGTTCGAAATATATCAAAATGTAAATTTGTTTCTTCACATAAGTAACCTAAACAACAACAATGATATCATCTACCATGAAATTAAGCTTTAGTCTCCTTATCATATAATGATATTGAATGCTCATAATTACCACTGTTCTAAACATATTACGAGGATAAATTGTGATAAAAAAATGTGTTCATTTTTTCTAGGGTAGATCCATCTTGTCTGGATCTGGACAGTTAATTGGAAGTTTCATTAAAATCGATACCGTGATGGACACCTCAAAGTATACAGTCACTCTTCGAACAAGAATAGTGACTTGAAAACGATAATAGTGAGAAAAAATTGCTTTTAAGTGATAAAGAATGACAGAATCCAGTCTTCGTTAACCTTTACCAATCATTATTGTTTTTGTAAATCGAACAGGACTACTTCGTTTTTTGAAGGCACACCTGAACATCATAAGCATAAAAGAAATTATAAATTGTCAGTAATTGACAGGGCGTCTATCCTGTGAGACAGTTTGAGGCGCAGTACCTCAAACAAAAGTAAGGTACGAAGATTTTTTTGTTGTAGAAATTCATTTCTCAGGTGGTATACTGAGAGGTCGATCCTCCGCAGTGGTACAAATGGCTCATATGTTGATGGGAATAGACGCCACTGGCAATTGAATATAACGCGATTTGACGTAGTGTCGATTCTGATTTAAGTGGACAATATCTAAAAGGACAAGTAAGAATATGGTGGCAACTAATCTCGTATACAACATCAATGGATATATTTAGGTATGCAACAATCCCAAGCTAAGGCTCACCGATCGGCACCGAACGGTTTGTTAACGAACGGTTCGATAACGAACGGTTCGATAACGAACGGTTCGATAACGAACGGTTCGATAACGAACGGTTCGATAACGAACGGTTCGATAACGAACGGTTCGATAACGAACGGTTCGATAACGAACGGTTCGATAACGAA